>UZAF01016194.1:48068-74233 GCA_900617895.1 Haemonchus placei
GAAAAAATGTGGCTGATGAAGGCTTCCGGGATGAATAGTCAGAGCAAATTGAAGTCTGAAACGAAATACTATCAACGTATTAGCACTTAACGATAGCCTTTATGCCTCATGAGGAGAGGTTGAACTTTCCCACGATGCCCTCCCAATGAGTTTCGCGACGATTTTCCTATGGAAAACTCCCAAAGGAAATAAAACGGAGGGTAGAGGTCAAGGGAAAGAAAAGACGGTAATAGTGAGCATGAAGTTTAGATTAGACAGGACGAAAAGAAAGTTGTTCTGCCATGTGACTATCGACGACTTCCCCGCGTCCCCCACGTTGGACTGATCGTCTAGGTCATTCTTCAAGAATTTCTCGCTTGAAACGAAAGCCTGCTCCTGAGAACAGAGTCGTGGGGAAGGCTTAGATTTTGGGTGATGGGAAAAACTGCCGAAAAAATGCCCATCACGCAGTGGTGCCGATTTAGTATCGAACATTGGACAATTGAAGAATAAAGTGATTGCATGCCCAGGGGCTTTTGTAGAGCTCATTTCAGCGGATGAATCGAAAGGAAACATGGCAGATGGTCAGTGATGAGCGCCACCGAGTATGGGCTAGTAGGGTCAAATCCATGGGCGGATCAAAGTAAGGAGCCGGTATTCAGTCATTTAACCGACAAAACTAGTTTCTTTGTTTTTGCCATCGGATCATAGATTAGTTAGTGATATGCCGTAGCCATACAACCGCCTTCGCCTTTCTCCGCTATCCGCCGAGTAAATGAAGATTGTTGAGAGCCAACTACAATAATGACGGCATTATTCGAAAATACAGACAGGAAAACAAAAAATGATCAAAACCTAACGTCCTGAACTCGAGCGGCCCACGAAAAGAATGATAAATTTTCATGAATTTCTAGGAAAATTTTTTCACCACGTACAACAAATGACCGGGGGAGATGGAAATTCGTCCGCGTCTGAGTTCGGCCGTTTTTCCGAGAAAAGCCGTTTTCACGGCTGGCATGATCGGTGGCAGTTATACTCCAACCATGAAAGAAAGCAAAAAGTATAATGATAACCTGTTCGCAACATAAGGGGATGGTGGTGAACACCATTGGTATACATGGAAATGGGAGAGCTGATGAATCGAAGGCTAGATAGCCGCTAGTCTACTATTCGATCCCAGGAACCAGTTTCCCTGTTTTCGCCATCGGATGATAAACCAAGTAGTGATAGTGGCTTGGCGATTTTCATAAACGCTTTTCTCCCAGAACGGAAGATAACGAAGCAAAGGATGACTGATTGATGCCATCCATGCCGGAGGATAACTGCTTTGTTGTAGACTTCCCTATCATTTCATAGGCCTATACTCCATCAAATGATGGGGAGATCAACAAAGCATTTTCTCGCACTGTATAGTAGAACCAGTTTTGTGGCTCTTTGCGAATGCGCCATGGCATTCGACTCCCATTCGATACCGTAGTGGCGTTTTGAAGGCATAAGTGGCCAATACATACAGGAGAGCGGTGGCCAGTCGGTGTAAAAATCAGTGATTTTACCCTCCCAGATGAGTGTGGCGAACTCGGAGTAGTGGAAGGCTTGGTTGGCTCCGGCGAGTATCAATCCGAGGTTCAATCTCGTAACTATCCGTGGGTGGTACTGCGCCACTTGCCACTTCACTACCTTCACCCCTGGTAAGTGATATGTCAGCGAGGTTGACTACTAATCTCCCACTTCAGAAAAAAAGCGAAATGCAGAAAAGAAAATTAATGGTCGCTGAATACCGTAACAATCAGGATGAGAGACTAGGTGAATCGACGATCATGATAGCCACTGATCTGTCCTTCTATCCTTCATACCAGTTTCTTCGCTTTTGCTACCAAAAGATAACTGATAAGCAATGAAGATCTCTCAAGTTTCCCAAACGCTTCACACCCACAATAAAAGCCAGCGTGGAATTTTTAAAAGTTCGGTCTAGGGTTGAGGGGACTAGAGCCCACAACAGAGATCTTATTGTTAGGCAAGTAATCGGTCAAAACAACTTTGGTGGTACTGTAGGAGTAGGATATCAAAGTGATTGATGATATCCTAGCTAGTGAATTTTTTGCTTGATCTCTAGCTTGAACAGAAAGTGAAAAAGGATGGCAATGGTCAGGTAACATCAGAAAAGGAATGAGAGAATGGAGCGCTTCAGTCCAGACAGTGAGTGGCCTGCCATTCGATCCTAGGAACTGGTCTCTACGCTTTCATCAGATCCACTAACTAGAATTGACTAGTGACAGGGATCAAACAAGTCCCAGGAAGGTCTTTCTCCCAAAAAAGAACTCGACAGGGAAAACGTTTCCCTGAACAGTTTCTTTTTCTGATCAAAAGAAGCAGGTTATCCTGATCCGGGCATTTCGGATGATTGACTAATCATCAATGACCTTGTAGGATTTCCAGCTTCCTCTGTAAAAAGCGAATGATGAAAGTGGTAAAGTGGTGCGCCGTGGGCTGTTCCTGAGTACGGATTAAGGTCAGAAACTTTCATCATCATCAGACTGCAAAAATTAGAAAAAAAAAGTGGACAGAAAGAATTCTGAGAGGATTGCAGAGGTCTCTTTAGAGTTTTACCTAATGGAAAGTCCAAAGCAGTTCAAGAGCGACCTTTGAAAGGGCATAGTACCACCTAAAGTAGCAATAAACAGTCTTCACTGGCTTTTTAGGAAAGTAGGACGATATGGAACTGTCGTAGGAGCTCCTGGGAATCGTCTGGGAATCGGAAACGGAAGCAGACTTCTGGAACCCTAGCCATTTCCAAGAATAAACTGTTGAGAAAGGAAACTTCAAGTCAGAGCGTTGAAGAATGAAGTAGCACGGATCGATCTGAGTTCGAATTCCACCGAGGCCGAACTAATCACCTAATGTTTCACCTGAGAACGAGTTACGTAGTATTCCCATTTCCATATTGTTCAATTGAGTATAGTGGGGAGTATGGGCCAAATAATCCTAGGTAAACTCAACAACAACCACTTCTGTCTGGAGAGATTATGTAGAACGATATGTTTTTCAAGGCTTTGCGCTTCGTAGAAGTAAACAAAGGGCTTAAGAAAACAACGAGGAGCGCATGAACAGGCTAGCGTGGCCGCGTGGCGCAATGGATAACGCGTCTGCCTACGGAGCAGAAGATTGCAGGTTCGAATCCTGCCGTGGTCGAAAGCTTTTTGGTGTTTCTTTAAATTCCATAACAAGACATCACTTAAAGCTTCCGAAGGCAATTTTCTCTCTCATCATTCTTTTCTTGCCGTAAAAATCACCAAAGCCNATAGTGGGGAGTATGGGCCAAATAATCCTAGGTAAACTCAACAACAACCACTTCTGTCTGGAGAGATTATGTAGAACGATATGTTTTTCAAGGCTTTGCGCTTCGTAGAAGTAAACAAAGGGCTTAAGAAAACAACGAGGAGCGCATGAACAGGCTAGCGTGGCCGCGTGGCGCAATGGATAACGCGTCTGCCTACGGAGCAGAAGATTGCAGGTTCGAATCCTGCCGTGGTCGAAAGCTTTTTGGTGTTTCTTTCAATTCCATAACTAGACATCACTTAAAGCTTCCGAAGGCAATTTTCTCTCTCATCATTCTTTTCTTGCCGTAAAAATCACCAAAGCCTCACATAAGCCCTTACTACGAGCCAGCCACACTCAATGACGTTCTTCAGATTCTTGACTTCTGGAGCTTCCTTCTTCTCAAGATCCTTTCTATCTTTGAATTACGATCCTCATCTCACAGGAAGGTCACATTACTTCTCACTACCCCAGGACAGGTCTCATAGCAACAATCCATAAGCCTTTGGTCGATGCTACCAGAGGGATATGAACCCAATTGGTTTCAACGTATCAATTAATTTCTCATCGGATATCGTTCTCTGAGTGCTTTGCTGCATTCAACGAACTTGAAGGCGAGTACCAGGTTTGTAGAGGCTTCTCTTCTTCATATATTCTTCTACTACAAAAAAACAAAACCCTTATATTGATGGGAGGGTAGATTACTTTTACAGTATCAGGTCAGAAATAGATTTGCTCCCAAGGAAAGAGTAGTGAAGCAAGCTTATGAAGAGAAAAGAAGTATTTTCCAAAACAGAACGTCAAAACATACTCTAACTGCGTCGACACCTTTCCGCAACACCTTAGATCCTCCTCCATAAATTCCGTCACCTTTTCGAGAGAGGGTCAGTTCATTTTTGACACAAGTGTCGTTTGATATCGCCGGACCTTTAGCTCAGGAGATGACCCAATGATTGGAATATCCATGAAATGAGGAGATGGCTGTAAGACAGGTGAGTAAGAAGGGAATGGTCGAGCAGCTTTCAAAGCAGATGATCCAATTATGCTGCGGTCGGACGGCCCATGTGAGGCTTGGCTTTGTTTTTNTTTTTCCAGTCGCAAAGCAGCAACAGCACCTCCCTTTTCGGCAACCGCAGAGAGTCCCCATTGAATTTCAATGTATCTCAAATATGAGCAGAAAAGTTTCGCACAACTTGGTGCAAAAAAGGATTTTAGGAAGAACGATTATATCCCTTGTGCACTTAATCTTCCTTGCCTCTCAAATGTGAGTATGGACATAATGACATAAGTACCGATCGCAAAGTGTGGATAGGTTTCCACTTTATTCAACTGAAAATCGTTCAGTCAAGCAGAAAGGAAAATTCTGAGAAAGTCCCAGAAAACCCGTTTGGTTAACCTTCCTGCGTTTTACCCACCTCTCTTCGAAAGGAAGGAGGCGGAAACTCAGAGAAGTTTTCTGAGAATTTGTGACAGTCGCACCCAAAATGTCTTTTCCAGAACGCCCATTCCCCTGTTCTCCTCCTTTTCTGCTTTCATAGGGTAGAAATAAGAAGAACCAGAAAAGATTGATGGGGTCAGAAGATGTCACAACGTAAAAAAAGTTGAATAAGGAAGTGAAACACCGTAATAAAATCAACTTTTTTTNTTTTTTTCCATTTGAAATGATCATCACTGGGATTTGATCGCTCTCAAGACGTCGAAACTGGTTTGCGCGGCCGCATGCTAAGAACCTGTCTATGGAATAGCGTAAGTCGATTACGCAGACATCAACAAAGTGAAAACAAAATTGTTTTGTCACACGGTTGTCGAGTTACGAGAAAAATGCACCGTCTGAGTCAAGACTTGTAGCCGAAAGTGTTCTTCATTGGTCTAAACTACCCCAATAGGATGTAAGCGCTTTTCCCCAGATTTCAAGGGGAATTTCATCAGGAATTATTGACCACGACGATCCAGCGAGATCTTCATGTGAAGCAAGTTGCCAATGTTTCCAATAGGGGTCTATCTCCATGTAGTCCCAGGAGGAATCGACCTCTGGGAAGCTCCTGGAAGGGTTGGCCTCTAGATGTTCCGGTAGGAGTCGCTCTCTCGGAGGTAATACCCTACAGAGAATAAGCAATCGAACGAAACTTCCGGAAGAACTGGTGTTATTATCTCCTCGGGAATAAGCCATGCACCTGATACCCAAAACTAATCCTAGAAGCATTTGAACATGCCTCGTTTCTAGGTTATTCGGTGCAACGGGCCTAAACCAGGGTTAGCGTATGATACTTCCGGTAGAACTACCTATCGATCAGACAGTTCTCCAGAGCAAAGAAGATCGGATTAGCCTGAACGAGATTCGATCCGGACTTCGATTACGAGACTGAGCGCAAGGTTGCAGCTGCAAAAGCTGTTGCTTGACATGCGTACAAAGTTCCGAAAAGTGGCTTGCCAAAACTAATAGGCCCTGATAGATTTCCCACTCAGTGAGATCTCGGCTTCCTTCCTGCATTCAGTCTCTACGCTATCCCTAGCTCTAAAACTCTTTTAATGGAATGTAGGATTCAAAACAATTCGAAAATCGTTATGAATACGTCTATTGACAGGCCGCAAAGAAAAGTATGATTATGCGTGTCACTGCGTTTGTCCATTGAAAAAAAGGCGATGATGCATACCCAACAGAGGAGCGGTACCAGGTACATTATGCATGAAACATGCACTGAGCCATACATGCGTCAGCAATTTTCGGCAATCTATTGGCTTGCAAAAAACAATAATGATTCACTGACGTATGAGCGGTGATAAGCTATGGCATTAAAGCCATTAAGAAGCCTAGGACAAAAGGGGTCTCAGTAGTGTAAGCAATAAGGCATAAGTACGGGTTTGGGTCCGTCTAGGGCCAAAGTTTTGCCCACAAATCACCATTCTTGTGAGACATTCGGATCGCTCACTGCGGCAAAATAATAGCAGCTAACAAAACATCGAGTCAAAAGGACGATTCAGATCGACAGAGACCAGTAATAGACTTGTGAAAATAAGCACCTATTGCTTGTGATACAAAAAGGTAAAGCCCAAATATTTCTCTCACATAAACGAAAAGTGTGTTCAATTACTCAGAACGCCCAACTAATTGGATGCGTGCCCACGACGGCGCTTCCAACTTCACAGATTCCAAAAAAGGCGACTTTGCCGAGAAGTAAGCCCATGAATTTCTTATATTTCTCGGATGCTCGATTGAAGGGAGCATCGAGGATTATCTGCCGTTGAGTCCCTGGGATTCATTCGTTGCCCAAGCTCGAATTTGTTTTCTCTAACACAGGTAGCGATGGGTCGCCGGCACAGGTCTTACGGACGCATCTTAAGAGCTGACCCACCACTCTTTTCTTGTTCGAGGAGCAATAAAATCAATAATTGATCCATAACGTCTTTTCGAATAATCAAGAACGATAAAAAATCGATAATCGATCGGCATCGAAACATTATTTTTAATGGCTTCAGGTGTTGGTTAGCTACACTGATATCGTACTGAAGTTTTTTCAACCCGCAGGCGTGACTTAACGGTTCAATGAACTAGAAGGAAAATTCAAGAGCTCTATTAAAAATTTCCGCAGAATCAATAATCGATCAATCACTACCGTAACAAAAAATTCATAGATTAGCGTGTCTAAATGCGTGTGAACAGAAAAACAACGACACGCTAGGCCATTGAAGAATTGATGGAGCTGGCTAGAGCCGGCGGACGACGGCGCAGGCGCAAACACATGGATTATGGCGTTGAAGAACACGTCTACACAACAACTGCGCGATTAGTCGGAGGGAACAAACCTCTCGACGCCTTCAATTTTTTTCTGATGAGGGATGCGCCATGAATGAGATCTTTCTCGAGGCCTAGAGGTATTTGAATAGGCAACTGTAGCTGTAGCTATCCATCTGAGCAAACCATTCCTCTCCGGAATAAGCCTTGCAGACGTTTTCCTTCCAGCATCGTAGAGGCGCTCTAATGGGCATCAGCTTTGACTAGGGAAAAAGAAATTCAGCCCCTACTAGGCCGTGCGACCTTGCGAACGAGTCCATTACAGTAGAACTGTAGGAGTAGAAGTGGTTGGCAAGGGAGAATCTTTCGGAAAAATTACTGAAACTGGAGGATACTGAGGAATTCGGCGTGCGTCCAGGTGGAATCAAAAACTGGAATCGAACGTTTTCGAGGCTAGCGAGAGGAGAAAACTTGGTCGTTTGGCCTTGGCACCAACGCTACCTATGGTTGGCGTACAAATGCGTTCACAAAGTGGACGAGTTTTCAATCAACACCATCACCGGTTCTTCGGACGATAACATTCGACGGCGGTTACACTTTCGCTATGGCACTACACTTTTAAGCGTGTCAGCGGATTAGGCGACCAGCAAATCGAATGAAATGAAATCAAAGGTGATTCACTTCAGAACATTTCCGTGACGATAAAGAAGAATATTGTTCTGGAACTTAGGAGTTCGCTGAGCTGCTTCGACAGCGTCGTGAGAACGGTAGATCCTTTATTCAACCAGATGCCTATTAAAGGATGACCAAACGGGTAACCAATGGCGAGCAGAATAAACATTTGCAAATTGTTTCTCATCTTGAACCGGACTTCAAGTTAACTGAAAATTGGAACATTAAAACTCCCCCATCCCTAGCCATCATGCAAAATCTGAGGTAAACGATCGTTCCAGTGAATATTCGAGGAGGAAACCATCAACTGAGTTCAAGAGATTTACTCTGTTCACTACGATTTGCATTGGGTAAGCCATCGACAACACTCGCCACAGTTTCTCGATCCCAACCAGACTTCGACATTCCCAGAAACCAGTTCATAAGGACTTCATCCAAACCCAGTCATTACCCATAAATACTGGCGGTAAATGGGCAAATTCAATGCATGCTTGAGAAAGTGACCATGATAAACAGTTCCGCTGCTATTCGCTTTTTAAACAGCTTTGTTGACATTCGATAATAAGCCCCTCCCCTTTCATGCCGCTGCTACCTCATTGATGCAAAATGGGTGGCATAAAAGCAAGCTGCATTAAGCCAGAAGAAACAAAAAGCAGTCGATATAGACGAGACCAAGAGGGAAAGGTGTACCAGGAATCCGAAATAGGATTTGGGGAGATTGAAAAGAAAAAGGACGAAAGATCATCGCCAAAGAGAGGACTGCCCAAACTCTATCGACACTCTATGGGACGGCTTTCGAGTAGTGCTGAGTACGAACAGAAATGTTATCTCTTGATTTGGTTTGGAATTTTGTGCCTAAGCCAAAATCTTTCCGGGAGAATAGGAGCTTGATATCACCTATGTGTATTGTAACATCGCATGAGCGATAGTGCTCTGATTGACACTGGACCATGTACACTCACGCATTATCTATGATAGTAGAGTAGTTTCTGAGGAGTACCACACAACCGCTCAACAGCTTTTATGATCACAGAGTACCTAACGAAATGAAGTTCTGAAAAAAAAANAAAAAAAAACCCAAAATGAGCTAACATTAATTAGAGAACCCAGATGTTCCCCTACAATCCCAGCTTTTCAGATATTCGTTCGAAGGGTTTGAAGCAATTCCCAGAGGTAAAGTACAGTGCATAGACTAATGAAAGGAAGGTTGAGTTGAAGAGAAACGCCAACATGGAATCGTAGGCCTCGTACAGCCACTTTTAAAAGTAAATTACCACGATAATATCTGAAGAATGCAGAAAACTTGATGCAATAATTCATTAAACGAGTTCTGAAGAAAGTCGACGTCAACTGGCGCAAAGGTATGACGGCGAATCTCTCGCGATCAATTCAAATTGCATATGCCACTCCCCAGTTAGCACTTTCAAAAGCTTAATTGGGCTTTCCAAATGGAAGGGTAGAGCTGTGCGAAGAGACGCATGCATGGACCCAATGGACTTCTTTACAAAACCGCCCAGATTCCCGAATGCACTGCTCTTTCGGAGCCACTGGAGCTAAAGTCACACATAATCAGCATTTGGGAACCATTGTACGGACCAAGGTTGAATAAAGCTGGATGTGTGGCGCACTCCAAGGGATCAATCAGAATAAGCGCTTTGTTCTTCTGTTTATCTTTTGGAATTATAGCTTAGCTGCAGTAAATCATGGGGATGATCGTCCCTGCCATCTGCTAGACCACTGATGATATTTTTGTTTTGTTGACGTTGAGGGAATGGAAAAATAAAAATGATGAAGAACAGATGATGTTATGCAATTCACCATGATTGGAGCTAATTTTCAGCACAACACGATAGAAAAAGCTTGGAAATGATGACTTAAAGAGAATCTTGCTGGCAATTAATCATAGAAAAGGATTGGCTCTTCGTTGAGAACAAATTTGTGCAGAAACAGACTTCGTAGAGCGAATAACAGGCCCGGAAATTTGGCTTCAGAAAACCTACGAGTAGGAGCCTTCAGATCTCATGGTAAATATAGCCATAAAGTGCATGGAGCAACGTAAACCAAGCTAGGAAGTTCCGATTTATGTTTTTCTCGCCTGGTGATGGCAGCGTTTTGCTTTTGACGAACAAAGGACGTAGCTCTACTTTAGATTTCGTCGATAAGCCCTTGCAAAAAGACATTTTCTGGCACGGCATTATGCAGGATGGCACCATTTAGGCTCTGAGTTCAATGTACGATTCAAAGTACATTACTTTGGACGACCACACTTTGGGCTATCGAAGATTAGAAAATTCTTGTTATTGATAATACCATTGATCTTACTATCGCTGTTCAAAAATATCGAGCGAGTAGTGAAGAAGATGAAGAACATCCGGCTCCCCGCTCACCTTTTCGACATGGCTGTCCCTCCCCCTTCCGCACGGTTCGGAGACTTGGACTCTACGAAAGCAGAATGAATATGCTGTCAGCGTCTTTCAACGCACTGTGGGAAGGGCGATGCGTGGAATTTCTCTATAAACGAGAGTGTAGAAGGGAATCCGGAGTTCCGAGCTTCGTCAAGGAACGAAGATTAGAGATGATTGCTTACATCAAGAAATCAAATATTGATGGGCTGGATAAGTTTTTAGATATAGTGTTGAGCGTTGGGCTAGAGCGGTTGCTTACTCGATCTCTCGGGACTCTCAAACCGAAGCCAGGCTACCAGCGCGATGGCCGGACTTTACAACCAAAACTTCGGACGAAAGGAGTGCTATCTTCCGTGCTCCTCGTGCCAGTAGTATCCTTCGGACTGTATGGGCTCGCGAGAGGGGCAATTTGATACGTCCACTGGCGATCACTCGAGGAAGTCGATGTTCAGTGGGATGATAAATGAATCAGGTGATAAATGCTAGAATTTTTCGGTAGAACATAACAACAATATACACAGGTCAATGCTGAAGATTACCAAGGGTATGTAGTTTGCTATTCGAGCGTAGATAAATAACTAAATCACTTAGAAATCTACAAAATTCATTCAGGTGCCCTACAAGAATGTTGATAAGATGACCCATAGAAATTACGAAGGTAGAACTACTCTTACGATACCATGACCACATACCACACGTATCTGGACCTGACGTGGTCACTACTGACAGATAAGGATTTTTTTTTGGAGAGTAAACAATGTAGAGAGGTTTTTGATGATTGGTTTTGCAGAGGCCATTCTTTGACAGGCAACTGATTCGTCTTAAATTCGTAATACGGAATCAAACAACACTTATAGCTGTTGTTTTGTGAAAATCGTATAGTCACATGATCCAGCGAATATACTGTAGAAACTTTTGCTGGGAACAACCCATTTTTGTAGAAAATTTCTTTAGAAAACACTAAAATTCACCCAAGAATTTAATGAAGTCTCAACTACTGTTTGTAAGGGCATCACCCATTAGCATGCCGGACGAAAAAGGCGATAATCAAATTAAAACACATAAAAATAAATACAGTTCGATTCATTTCACAAATTGTAAAATGAAAACCAATAGTGCAATGGTAAAAAATAGATAATTGGGTTCAACAAGGAGTTTGAAAAAAAAGAGGACCAAGAGATGTTCGTTATAACCAGCTGCTAGGAGCAAAGGTCAAGCCGGTATCGTATAATCCTCGACAGAATTGGGCCACTGTTGGTTTATTTGTTTACTTCAGGAAGACGAGGTGTTTGCAAAAGGGCTAAAAGGATCATACTACATAGATAGTGACCGCACAAACTCTATGAGGGTCTCACGTTAGAACTGTTATATTAAATACCCCTTCCCCATCACCCTACTTCTCTTCTCCCTTTCTCTTCGCCTCCCCTTCTTTTTATGATAGTGGCCCTAGATGAGGCCCACTTGTCTACTCATATAAACAGGTATAAGTGAAATAGTTATTTTAATGATTATCAGAACGATTGCACGAGGGGGAAATTCTAGAAAGTCCGATGTATCACAAGGGCTTCTCGGCTAACATCTCTATATCTGAGTAAAATGGCTGCCTCAGCACACGTAAAGCATCTACAGTTCTAATTCAGAAGACCGTCGTGTAAGTCTCGTCATAGGTCGGCCAAGGTGACGTCGCCGGACTCGAACCGGCTCGTCCACAATCGCCGCAACAGGCGTCACTAACCACTTAGCCACCGAGCCACCTGGTCAATGGCGCATCCCGCAATCCTGAGATGATGAACTGCGTGATCAATGATGTTTATGATGAAAATGGGTAAATGTTCAATGTAGTGTAATTTGAATCGTCAGATCATTCTCCATTGTTTAGCAGAGATCAAAGGAAAAAGTTAGTCAACCCATCAGTTGTGCAGGAGGGAGAAGAAATGTTAGGCAGGACAAGATAAGAAACACAGCATCGTGAGCGGCAGAGATCCCATTCAGTTATTAGGTTTTTTATTCAAAACATGGAAGATGGAAAACAGAGTTTTTGGTACTTATTGATTTTTCTTAAGTTGTCCTATGAATTTACACACCAAGCGGAACATTGAGGCCATCGGGCATCTTTATAAACCTCTCTGAGTATTGAAATTTGCAAGAAAAAAGAGCCTTTGCCTTTCTTGGGTACTGTGCATGGCAGTCACTCAACTCAAACTGAGCTCCCTGTAAATGTACGACTACTCTCGCATCAAGTACTTGGTAGATCTATCTGATGAATATATAAAAGCTTTATAACATTTAATCAAATGATAAGCAAAGGCTGTCTTGCCTGAGAAGATTGCGATCATCCGATATATTTTCGGTCAAAGTATAAAAACGAAGCCTTCTGGTAACCTGTGCCCTACGAGGATCCATCTCTGTAGTGCGCCACGCATTCGACTTCTACTCGGATCCGGTTGGAATTTTGGTTCAAATAGAAATATAAACACAAAGAGCCCATACGATTCGTTCAAAACTATGAAAAATTGAACTCAAGCAACTCCGCTTTTTAAAGATTCTCTTATCTCATAGCTGTCCATTCCTATCAAGAGCTCACTCGCCTTCAGTTCAACTCAGGACAACCCTTGCTTGAGTGAAAATTTAAATATATACATAAGTAACTGTAATTATGACTGTAAATGGTCCTTAGAGTGTTTGGGTTACCCTATTCACGCTATTCACGCTATTTTCTGCTAACTGTCGAACCAGCTCCATCTGAAGCTACCCTATTGGGTTGAGAAATCCTCCTACTTCGAGTGGGTTGGTTCCTGAAGCTGATCCATGAAATATGGATGAAGAGCGGCGCTTTTTTGCCACTTTTCAACTCCGCCCAACTTAATGAACAATTAATCAAGACATCCTTCTTTGTCCTTACACAATGGCTGCTGATGCAGGTTAAAAATTAGCGACAGAAGAACCGGAATCACTTAATGAACATCTTGGATGACAATGAAGTCCAGCAAGCAGACTGACGTAGCTCAATAAGTGACCGCTTTTGTTTTTCTCCTTCCAGAGGTGGGTTCGCTGGAATCGTAGGGGGAAGGAGCCGAGTGCCTATTGATCACACCTGAATGTGCTGCGTGTTTGTTTGGAACAAACTCGAGAGGGACGTTATTGCCCATTGGTCCCGTTGGAAAACGTAATTTGCTAATAAAGCAAGGAACTGGGTGGCATCAATTAGGTGATTACGGTACGCAGTGTGGTGGAACCGGAACGGATGTAATTACGACCAGGTTGGACAGGCGCTATGAAATAGTGTTCTTCGAACACTGGGGCTTTGATGCTAGAACAGCAGGCTCAAGGTTGGTTGAGCACTCCATCGCCGCCTACTTCCTACATATTCGGAAATCAGTGGGCAGGAAGGGAAACGGAGTTCGGATGGATAAAGCCGTCCAGCCTCACCTGACACTACTGGGACCAATGCCCTCGTCTCAAATATCATTCTCTGACTAGGGTATGTACTCATTTCAATCTCATTCGAGATTTTCAGAGATAATCAAGGAAAATTTGAACGGAACATCGAAACTTAACCCAAAAAAGGTTCAAAAAATATCAGAATCAGTCCAGTTGTCAAGGATTTTACGATTCACCTCAAAACACTTATCGCTGAAGAAAGCCCGCGACAGAAGGAAAAGCTGTTAGGTGGATCATTCACGTTCAAAATTACCCAGCTGTAGTATAATTTATATTTAAGTAGTCGAACAAAATCATGAGGAATGTATGGAAAAATCGAAGCTGTAAATGCAGAGTGGCAAACGCAGAATCAGCAAAACAAAAGAGAAAACAACAAAACAAACAATCAACAACATCTCATTCCATCATCGTTCTCCACAATTAGTCCCCCAGTCGTGACGTTAAACTTGAGAGAGGGAAAGACATAACCAGGCTTCTTCCAAACTTTCTCAATAATTGAAAAATGCACAATGCTCTAAAGGGCGGAGGTTGTGTAGCTGTAAGTGGTGCACTACTACCGCACACGAATGATCCGCGGATTGAGTCCCGGATGGATATTCGCATAGGCTTCGAAAGCCTTTCACACCTCTGAGGTCGTTTTATTGATACCAGTCCCGTCTGGAACATGAAAGCTTCGACTTGTACATCGGCTGGCCGCTGCAAGACACTGTATGGCTTGTACACGCATCGAAAACGTCATGATGAATCTGAATGGAAGTCGAATGCGGAGCACATTCCGGAAACGGGATCGGTTGATGCCGAAAAATTTATTCTTCATACATCCTTATCATGTTATCAGAATCTGTAATACTACCGTACGAACAAAAAGAAACTACCCCGAAACCTATGGTAATGGGAAGGAACAATCTTTTTTCTTGAGCTCTGAGCGGAAGCAGTCTCGCTAACTGGTGCGCTCAAGTGGCGCATTTGCATTCCATTCCAACCTATTAGCAGCATTGTAATTCGAAATAAAAAGACGACAGCTCTCTGTTTTTATGAGGAATTAATTGGAAAGACCAGAAAAAGTGGCGTAATCCAATAAGGGGTACACTTGGATGCGTCATGCATCTAAATTCAATCTAGAGTAGTAGTACGGTTTAAATGAGCGTATGGGTTCGCAATTACTTCCCAGAGTCACAGGGACGAGTTTAATACCCACGGCACAGGAAGTATTGTAAGCAAAAGAATCATCAGGGTGTTGAGTTGGCAGCAAACCGTTCAGCCTTGCATGGGAATCGAACCCGGCTTTGTGTTTTCTACGCGCAGAACTCCTGTTTACCACACTACCCATCGCTTCGCGGCGACAACCGGCTGAAAACAAACAAGAGATAAATAAACGCAGGGAACCGTCGTGCTGGTTTCAAGCTCGAATATGAGCAGCACGTTAGCACGTTGTCTCTGGCGGAAGCGCTTCTCTGAAAGGCCGGGCATAGTCTAACCATATGACAGTGATTTCCAGGACTTACTATTAATGTATAAGATCGTATCCGTAACCGGTATTTCGAAGGTTGATGACTGCCGTTGTTCATTGGATGACTGACAGCAGCGGTAACGAACGATAGCCTTGGGGTGTGAAGGGCTGCCACGGCTAGTAGTTCATAGGTTTGATCCCAATGGAACTTTAAGGGCAGAAAGGTACCCTATTTTGCCAATTTGGCTCGCATCCTTTTGAATCGCTCATTTTTGGTGATGAAGGCGAGCTACTTGCAGAAATCATCGTAAGGGAGAATGTCTCTTGATTAGCTGATAAGCTAGCATTTTCGCTTCCACACTGTAACCACAATGATACAAAGAAGTACTGTACCGGAAGTGTACTGTAATTACAGTAATCAGGAGCATTCACGGGCAGTAAATCAGTTGATCGGTACGAAGGGACACTAAATAACACCAATGTTACATAGAATAACACAGCCGGTTCTGTTTTGATCATGTTTCCCATCGATCTTATCAATGTCGACAGCTGCTGGATGCGTTGTGGATATAATCGCAGAAAACAAACACTGACGTTAGCCGGATTTCTATGTCATGTCCTTTTGTAGATGAAATGGCGATATGGAAGCTGAACTGGACGGTTTGGCAGAAAGTACGTAATTGCGGACTTTTGTAAGCTCTGCTTTAATTATTAGTATAAGAATTTAACTTAAATTTGCTTGATGTAGGAAACTAACTCCATGGAAAAAAGCGCCGTCTCTGCTCCAAGGACTGTAATCACGTTTTCCAGATCAAATCGTTCCTTAAAGAGACTTCAGGATTCCAGGTTCCATAGCAACTACCTGAGGTAAAATAAAAGTGAGAAGAAGCAAGCGGGAATGTAGAAGGTGCAACCGCCCAAATGAAGGTCTCAGGTTAGTATCCAATTCCATCCTTTCAGGTTGTGCTGATAGGTACTAGCTTTATCTCTGAGTATAGGGGCACATCTACCTCGAGTATCGACTGGCAACTCCTAAGGCTACTAAAATTCGCCATATATCGAATGCGTAGGGCATCCCATTACGGGACCAACCAGCACCAAGAACTCCATCCTACTTCATTTTTTCGGGGTCAACTCCTTGCCCTCTATCTGTTAAGTTTCTGGTGAACATCAAAAATTGATCGAAGTCTTTGGAGCTTTCCGCTTGAAAGTACGGCCTCAAACGAGGGAGTATTTTTTGAATGAGCCATGCTTTCGGCTTTCATTAGGAACCGTGGTACTGTATGAATGCCTACATGACCCATATCATGACTTGCGGAATTCAGAAGAGGGTTCGAGGCCTTTCCCCTTACAATCGTTAGTGGACAAGTAGACGTTTTTCACTGTGAAAATAGATAGGTATGATAACATTTAAACATCTAGAACGTTCTAGGAATGATGAAGAAAGAATATCTCCATCGGACGCAGCAATTTTCGATATTTCTTTCTTATGCTGCGCAACGATCGTTCTCGTTTCCATCCACGGAGTGCCGATAATGCCGATACCAACCAAAAAAAGGGCGGAAATGATCAAATGTCAAATATCAGTGATTTCACGTTTAAGTCGGACCGGTCCTAATGACAGAGCCCTTCCTCCTTCCCCATTGCAGGTGGAAACTCCTACTGATAAGAGATTCACAATACCCAGAAGAGAGGCGGAAGGGTAGATGAAACTATTTAAAGATGAGGCTATTTAGTTATATTTCATCATTATTGAACCCACTATCACAAGCGCACGGCCAGACGATCGGGTCCAGGGTCGACACCCGTCCAGGCTAAACAAGCCTTTCATCTCTCAAGTCCGCTAATTGGTGCCAGGCTCTTCAGGAAGGATAAAAACACTGACTCGTACATGGGCTGGTCACGGCAGTTCATTGTATAGACCACATACGCATCCAAAACTCCACCACGATTCTAAATAGTACCTGAATGCAGGGGCGCATCCCAGAATGAGACCGATCAACGCCAACGAGTCTATCCCCCTTCACAGTTACTTTACGTAGTGTTTCCCTACCAGTTCCTAATTCGTTATCCATACCTTGTTGTTATTTTGATTGGTACGGTTCTACTCTTTCTTTCTCGTCCAGTTCCACTCATCACTCCATCTAGCCTCCTTGGAGTAAAGAGTGAATGCTTGGATGCCATTACTTTTTCCCCGAACACCGCGTGGCTTGTTCCGGCTTCCTCTCTGGGTTATTGCTGTCGAATTAGTCTAGTCAAACGTAGAATGCGAGGAAAAAACGTAAAGTTTACAGGTACATTTTATTAGTTGACGTTATGTGGATCAGTATGGGAGACCTACTGGGCGAGCGACGGTTTCGGAACCGGTTCAAGTGGGGCAGACATAAAATGTTCAATAACGAAAAAAATGTCCGTTACCGGGCTACAACCCATCCGAACGAGCGTATCCATCATAGCATGATATGAAACCGAATTGAAGTTGTTCGACAAAAAGTCGATGAAGAAGGATGTAAAGGTTGGAGTGGTGAGCGATGATTTATGGATAGAAATTACGGACTTGATGGACTTGAATCGGAACGGCTAAGTGATCAGGTTGACTAAACCAGATCGCGGTCAGCCAGCGATACTATGAAAACCAACAAAGCTTAAGATTTGAATCTTGCCTGGTTCCCGAATAGCTTCTATAGCTACCCGATTCTGCTACTGTGAACAGAGGCTAGCCGATGAATTACAATGAAACTCTCATCAAAAGCTCTCCTGCCTGTTTTTAATTTTCTTTACGATCTGGTTTAATGATTCCCATAAATGGTAAACAAGGTTTCATTGAGAGCCCCTAGTCTGTGCACTTTTAATTGCCTAGGACCTCCGATGGATTCAACCAATTCGATCATGAATGACGAACTAAAAACGAAAAAAAGATGACTGGAGTTCATAGGATCATCCATCTAGAAAGTAAGATTGCCAGAATACTGAAGCATCTACCGGAGACTGAGTTTTTAGGTTGTCCCACCTTTCCCCTAACCTTTCAAACCCTTCCACCCTCTAGTTCGTTCCTACAAGGGATGAGTGTGATTGGTGTTTCATTACCACTCAGAAGCTGCAAGGCTATAATGTAAAAAATTGACTTGGTGTCAACGAAAGTACTGGTAAATGGCCCAGTAGGGAAGAAGCGTCACACAAAGCTTCAGAAAACCAAATTGAATTTACTGTTCAAGTCATTCACAAAAACTGATATCATCTGGTCCAGAAAGAGGCATAATAAACGTAATTAAGAGATAGATTTATATTTTAGCTAGATTAAAACCTATTGAGCTCACTGACGCGTGCAATAAAAATGCATTAAAATGAAATGAAATGAATTTTTTGATCTGAGTCCATCCCGTCAAAAATGCCACCCATAGCCTAGTTCCCCTTCTTTCATTTGTAGACCCATCCCTCACCTTTGCTCATCTTATTCCCGCCTATGGGCACTTACGAAACTTGATCAAGAAGTTTGTCCATTACATCGCCCACTCGTGTGCATGTCCCGCCTCCTATGATCGGGGTTTCGCTGGGCTACTATGTGGCCTGTTGATTTTACTTTATCCTTAACCAACCATCAGTCAGTCAACCCCGTTTTTGGTAGATTTGGTTCGCCTAGGTCTAAACTATGTTCCCAGGTTCATATGCCTAGTAGTCCAACATTACTAAGCCCCCCACCTCCTCCCCTGACTAAAAACTTCAATTCACTTTTTAAAATATTTTTAATAAGACCATTCTTTAGAACAGCGGGCTAAAAACTTTTCAGGCTCAGAATTTTACTTGAAGTGGGTAGATAACAAAGATCAAGAAATGAAAAGTACGGTGATAAAAGTACTCGAGATCAAAGTCGGTAAGCCATTGAATACTTAACAAATAAATAAATCGAGTGGGTAGGCTCAGTTCCCAAAAGTGCTCCATTGATTAATCTCATTTTTAGCTTCCAATGGGGAGAGAATTCAATAGCTTTGCAAAAAAACGACTGAGTAGATTCAAAGTGCGAGAGATTGCCACTCTTTTAAGGATTTGGCACCTACATAGCGACCGATTGCAGACGGTGGTTGCAGAGGACCGGATATGTGCGTCTCATAGCCGATTCGCTAAACTGCCAATACGGCATGGGCGGAGGGCTTTAGCCATCCCACAATCGCTCCAAAACGGGTCTGTATCAACCACGAAACCGATTTCGATTTTCTTTAGTAACGGCTCAGATGACATGCACGTTAATGGGCCATGACGATAGTCAAGGTGAATAGCCCAGGTGGTGCTTTCGATTTGACCGCAGAACTTGTATGTAGGGAGATCCTGTTTTTTCAAACAGAAACGTCTCTTCGAAGATCGCCGGACTGCTATGAAGAACGATTCCTGCTTGGATGTCGTCTAGAAACCCCTAACGGGAGATTCGCTGACATTAGGGACGTTCTGGAGCGAACATGGGCCAATGGCCAGGGACAGCGCTACAGTAGCATGCTCTGCAGAATAAATTCCGTTCAAATCCATCCATCAAATAAGGCAGGTTCACTATAAGCGCGACAAAATTGCAAAGAAAAATGCTGTACTTCCAGGAAATTCTAGTAGCCAAGGACAAGGAGAGCGATTCTCGGCCGTCGTAAAATGACAACGTAAACGACAACAAATGAGAACTGAGGCGTGTTGCGGTTGTTGGGGTGTGCTTGACAGCAGGTGTTCGCCTGACTGGTTTTGAAAGCGCTGGCGGACTTTTCACTTTTCACAGCGCTCACGCTGATCATATCGTAACCACGACGAGAGAATGCATCGTTTAAATCTTTCTTTTTAAAAGAAAAAACGTCCCGATGATAATGGAAGGCATTCCTATAGAAAATTAGGTTATCTAGGGGGAATTAGTGTCTTTGGAAAAGCAAAGAAATTGGTTACGAAATTGCCAACCAAGTCAAGGAATTGGTGCAGTGACGACAGCAAAGGGTCTAATGTGGCCCGTAGAATCGAAGTCTTTATTCAGCTCAAATCGTCTGATTTTGGCTTTTCAGTAGAATTTCGAGTAGTGCGAAACCTTAAGCCTTTAGACAAGGTCGTCGACACAACAAATTCAAATGACTTTCTGAAGGACGAACAAAAAAACCTTAGCAACATGAGTCATCGTTATTATGCTCATGGTTCACAGAGGTCCTGGAAATTGGGAACTAACTCAACCCGCAGGAGAAACCTTTTTTAGAGGAGAAGTAAAGGCGGCAGACCCGCGAGTTTGCATGGGACCTACAATCTGGACAGCTGTGGTTTGTTCATTGTGAACAACAAATGCATTATACACATCATCTAGTCACCTATTAACTCTATGATCCTTCTACGGCCTAAACATGTGCAAGCCAACGATTCTACCCATTCATATATAGAAGTTGACCCGGTTGGGTTAGATCGTTCAACTAATTTGCGGAATTTGACAAAAAAATTTGACCTTGGACACGGGTAATTTTGTTAGGACTCACCGAGTTCTTACAATCTTCGCTTAAATCCAGCCATATTTATAAATGGAAGATAGAGGGGGTTAAGTTTCTGATAGGTTCGTTCTGGAATACGCCCCAGTATTTAAATTCTATTCATATTAGCAATGGAATTCTAAATGCGTGTGTGGCCTATAAAATGACTTGCTAGCAAGGTATAAGCCACGCTTTTATCCTCCCAAAAAGTCTGGTAGCTACCTTCAGACCCTAGAGGCTGAAAAGTTTGATTGGCTCGAGCAAATATCGCGTGGAGATCCTCTCCCCGGACGATGTATTGCTATCACACAACCTCTGCCCATGTTTACGTTTATAATAGTCTTATTCTCAAAAAGGTTTATTCGTGCAGACAGGTATGGTAGAAAGAGTGAAGGGATGGATGCTCGGATGACCTTGGAGAGAATCAAAGTAAGATGTGTCCCAAGGACCATAATAGGGTCATAACCATCTATCTCATCATATGTGTAAACCACCATTCCGAACACGATTTCCCGTTGTCTAATCCGACGTTCCTTTTCAAGAGCCATTAGTGTAAGGTTCCACTCAAGGATTTGAGAGAGTGTGACATAGCCGATAGCATAAATCTTTGGCCTCGTTCCAGGCACGTAGTCTTTCATCGAAGTTTCTTCAAGCCGCACTTTACAGCTTATTCCTTCATCAACACGTTTCCTTGAAGAAAAAAGCATCACCTTTTTCGGTTATCGAACAAGTTCTTGTAGGCTTTCACTTTTCAGAGCACTTTGTAAAATTCGAAGAGTACGGGTAAATATTTCAGCGGTGCTTGACAAGACAGGATCTCGGCGTACAGCTTTCCGAAATCCAAAAAGTTGCCTGAGGCTCTCAGGTTTGAGAGCAGGACATAAGGACGGAAGTTCTTTGCTGAGTACGATTCTCGCCCATGCCTTCGCTCATCTAGAATTCTCTCAAATTTACACCAGTAGTTCTGAGCGATCAACAGCTGTACAAATACGCGATGCGATGCACTTTAAAACTTTGCTTTTTCACTGGCATTTGTTTTGACTTGCATGAATCGGGGATAAAAAGAATCAACTCCTCAGCTGTTTGGCCGAACAGTCCCACTGTCGGTATGCGCTCCGTATTCGACTTCCATTCGAAGTCGTAGGAGTGGTTTGAACGCGCATGAGCCTATACTATTGCTTGTGTTGACCAGTTGTTGTACAATCCAGGACTTTCATCCTTCCATACGGATCTGATACCACCAAACGATCCCTCATAGATGGATGGCTCAGTTGGCTTACGTCGATATCCATCGGTTTCGATCCCTGGACCGTGCCTGTGTGATAGAACGCTACTTGTCATTACATATACCATATACCTTCGACCCCTTGTTTGCATATCTTAATTTATTGCTTACTTCTCCAATTCTATGCGGAATGGCGTTTAAATAAATAAAAAGGTCAATAAGTAGGTGAGCTGAGATCAATAAACACGAACAAATAAGCTTAGCGAATAAATAGGTAAATGCACAAGTAAATAAATCTTGAAGACGTGGATGCCTATGCGTTGGATGCAAAAATTACTAGTTTCATTCCTCATAATTTTTTAATACTGGTAAAATACTATTTCAAACATGACACTGGATAGATCAGCAGTTAATTTGATCAATAATAAACCAGTTTAACAAACAGACAAATAGGTGATGAATAAATGAATAAATCTCCAAAATTTTATTTTCTTATTTATTTTTCAAGAATACAGTATCGAAAAATGAAAAATGTTGTTTGAATTTTTGTGTGAAAAATAGGAGTGAAAGAAAATCCCTTCTGTCATTTGGACCGCTTTATAAAGCGATCAAATGTTTTCACTTAGATTGAATTGACAGCCAACCATCGTTTGCCGACCTTCTCAGTGGCCGAGCATGAGAACAGAAATCTGCAGGGACTTTGGAGGCTATTCCCACGATGAAGAAACCAAATTCACATACTTGGCAAAGCTATTTTCTGCTGTCTCAATCAAAGAATAGGGTCACTGTTACTCACAGCTTTCTATTTTTGATTTACTTAATTTTTATTTTTTTTAACCTTTGTTCTTTGTTTATTTTATTTCTCACTTTTCCATATCCAACCATGTAACGTTCATGTAAGATAGGCTGATACGAAAGAGGAAGACTTCACCCTATATACCTACATATGCATGGCGCATCTTGGTATGGATAAATAATCAAACCAGGTAAAATAGATTACATTAATAAAGTGTGGTAAAAATTAGTATCGAGTGATACCTATGCGTAATTTTTTCTGGGAATACATTACTATCTTAGAAGTCGTTATAATGGGAAATAGGTCCTTTCTAGGGTTTGATGGAGAATTTTCAGAGCCGCCACGCAATTGTACAACAGCAGAGACGGACTGAAGAACTCGACGATTTCTTGGAGGCTTGAACGTTCTCAAGAATATGTCTATTGGATTGAAAAACATCCAAAAGACGTGCAACTAAATCAAATCAAACTCCGAAGAGAACTGTAATGGACTGGCCACTACCAGACAGTACATTTTCGGTGAATCATCCTCCTAATGGGATCATTTGAAAGACTATAGTCAAGAGGACGACCTGAATTCGAAAAAGTAGGTGGGGCCGCTCAAGAATTTTCGGTAGCCTACAATTTTCAATAAAAAATGGGCTTGAACTAAAGAGGTACTGATTTTTGAATGACCAAATCTCTAATGATCAACGAAACACGAAACACAGCAAAACGTCAGAAATTCTGGGATACTCTCAAGATTTGGCGAATTGAGGGCATGCTGTGTTTTAACGAAAAGTGTACTCCATTAAAATTCCGAATACACCATCAACCTTTTAGTCCACGCCAAACTAGCGCTCCCGAAAGAAGAATTCTAAGAAATCTGTTTTCTGAATGTCAGAAACAGTACACCGAGAAAACTCCATTGACTGTGATCGATAAGAAAAGATAATCGGCAAAAAGGTATCATAGATCGGGTACGGAGCTGGAATCAACAAATCGCTTAAATCCAGCAAAATGAGTGAATGTGAAAATTAAATTGAGGGTTTTTTACGATGCATGTGACTTTTAACAGTTCTATAAACATCAGGAAAAGGCGGGAGTTGTTGCTAAGTAATAGACCTTATGAAACCCTCGAGCAAATTCGACAAATCGACAAACCCAAGCATCTTATAAGCTCCCAGTTGCGTCCACATAAATTTTGAAAGTTGGAGTTTGTCATGGCCAAAAAAGGAAACTCCCAGACAATGCTTCTCCTGTTCCCTTTTCACTTTTTTATCTTTTATTCATTTACTTCGGCTGATTGTTGAATTAATGACCATTTATGAACCCAACAAGGAAAGTGTGAGATCTTCATTCATAAGGGAAAGAAAACTATAATATTTTTTAATTGATGACGATAATATTGACAGAGGACTGAAGATATTAGGTCTACCATACTACCCCATCGTCTAGAAAGCCCTTAAAGTCTGATCATCCCAATTTCATCTTCAAACAGGATTCCGTTCCAGTACATGGAGCCAATACAACTACCCACTTCCTATGTATCTAAACAGCAACGTCTCGGATCTAGCTTTATCCTTGGGTTTTATTCCTTAGCGTTAACTTTTAGGTTCTGTGAGAATTACCATGAATAAGGAAGGGACGGGGTAGGGTGTTGAAGAAAAATCTGGTCAGGAAGGCCCATTTGTTTTGATTCGTTAGGACTCTGAAGCAGACCGTCCTGCCGAAACTTAAGCCAAATGAAGGCTTCTATTACAAACTCCTGAGCGGTTCAACCATACTCTCGGTTAAGGGCTCCATTGAAAGAGCAACTGAGGGCCGAAAGTGGACGTTGAGCTTTTTTAACCGCTCCCAAATGTGACAATGACAAATGTGACGGGATCTAGTTTGAACATTCAGAAAGTAGCTAGTTTTGAACAGATTAGCCATTTACAATGACTATAAACCCTAATAGAGTGTTGGAGGGTGTGGTGAGGTGGTGGTAAAGTGGGAGTGTTGCGCAATGCTAACGTCGAAAGCCGGTCAATCCGGATACGTTGACGGCTATTATCTCAACAAACGATCAACTTCGATTTAACACTAGCAATGACGATATGTATCTGCAGCGAGAGAAGCTATTTCATGCTCGAATTGATGAGTAACTACTATAAAACGTTTCAGTGTAACGCATTCGGGAATCGCTTCTCCCAAATGGGCAATGGACACTCTCGCATGAAAAAAGAGCAAAGAAAAACGTAAAATGAACAGAATAGAAGTGGAGGAGCAGCACTCTCTAGCCCTTGACCTTCAGGGGACCTGTATAGGACTTGATAAGAACCTCATCCCTCTCTTCCTAAATGTGACCCCACAAAAAAAAGTGAGACTTCAATTGCACACCGTTGACTTTATGGGATAGGCCATGCTCACAACTTTTGCTGGTCATCGTAGTGCCACTCAGGTGAGCTTTTGGTCCTACACAGTGACATCATGGCCAAGAACGGTCTCGAGGGAAACCTTGCTTTCTACTACAATCTGCTGAATTGGGACTCGAACACTTCAGCGCTTCTGATCATTTGTTAGGCTTGCCACATCCTCAGTGTAATAGAAAATAAATAAATATCAAAATAGAAGAGAGCAAAGTCATGATATTATATATATGTAATAATATATAATAATAATAAATACGGTAAAATAATAAAACTTTAAAAAATAAGAAAAAGCACCCCTATATGCGTTCTAATTGTGATGTTGAACTATGACGGAAGAGGGAGCGTTGAGGTGGTGGGTAGAACATAAGGAGTTTAAACTCGCGAGTGGTCCGAAAAGAATGAAATCAGATGAAGACGAACTGATTAGAAGCGAAAATCCGATTTTAAAGTTAAAATTTTAAAAACTATGCAATAACGTCGAACCAGACGAACCGCAGCGAGTCATGGAACGGGTTTGATGAAATCTTGTGGGCCACTTGAAATCTCTGGAGACATAAGAGCGAGAGTGAGGGGAGTAGTACAAGGCTTGATCCCTCACGCTCATGAGCCAGCCTACGATGCGTGAACTTTTTCAACATTGCAAAAACAACCCATCAAAACACCAGGAACACATGTCTGGAGTAGAACCACTCGAACACGCATGCAGCTGCTGCCTTGAATTCCATGAGCACTGGGGAGCCTATCAATTCCTGGATCCTGACACAAGGGGTTCTCCATAAACATTACACAATCAGAAAACCCATGTAGTAAACTATAATTAATGAAACCATGGAAATTTCGATTAGCACCAAACTTTATAATTACTATACAACTATTCACAAATATAAATTGCGCGTATAATTTTTCTACAGGGGCGTTTAGTTTCCATTGCCCCTACCGGTCATACTCAACTCTTTATGGCAAACTTAGTCCCAAAGTGGGAAAGTTGGGAAGTTGCAGACCTGTTCGGAATACGTCAAGATCTCAGATCCCTTAATTAATATTTGTTCGAACTAGCAATGGTATCTGGTGCATCGGAGAACCTATTTGATTTCTGCTGTTTTCATCATTCAAAACGGTTCTTATGCTGTTCTTCAATCGGAGAGGTCCAGTTTAGTAGGAAGAAATTCAATACTATCAATTCTGCCGCTGTCTTGTTTATGTTTATGCTCAGTAATAGCAAAATGAATGACAAGAGGAATTCAAAGTTTGAGTACATACATTAAATATATATATATATATAT
>UZAF01016194.1:74278-118873 GCA_900617895.1 Haemonchus placei
ATGCTGGTTGCAGCCAGAAAAGAAAGGACTATCTCCGTTAACCTGTTCTTTACTGTATTCTGCAGCAGTTAGCCGGTTATGGAGAGAATATCAGATTCATTTCCATTAGAAAGTAGNGGTATCTGGTGCATCGGAGAACCTATTTGATTTCTGCTGTTTTCATCATTCAAAACGGTTCTTATGCTGTTCTTCAATCGGAGAGGTCCAGTTTAGTAGGAAGAAATTCAATACTATCAATTCTGCCGCTGTCTTGTTTATGTTTATGCTCAGTAATAGCAAAATGAATGACAAGAGGAATTCAAAGTTTGAGTACATACATTAAATATATATATATATATGTATATCAAGATATATGATCATTGGGTTGCTTCTGCGTCAGCGGAAACACTTTGGGCATCCCTTATATCTGGTCATGCATAAACAAAGCGATTTCTGACTTACTGAGTTGTTAGTTACACCTGTTGTTCGAACAAGTTGTATCCGATACCACCGTACATTGTAGTAGTAGAGAAGTACACGATAGATCGTATGTTTAAATAAACAAGTAAATAAATATCGGAAACTAACTTGCATATAAAGACGCATCTCCTTGCAGCTGTGGTCTAACAGCATTTTCGTCGGTGCAGGTACACATAGACAAGAAGGAGAAGCTCCAAAAGTCCATCTTGATCAGAGGCACCGTTGGGTCCTACTGGACTATCGGCTCTACAGAAAAAAAAACAGTGGATTACTTTGAATACAACGGGAAATTGATTAAGAACTCGGGTAGCTAACCTAGATGTAATCAAGGAGCCAATCAATCAAATTAAAAAGGATGAATGGCTCAGATGGTCTCTGGTTTCAGGCGCAATGTTAGCGACCCATTCAGTTACGCTGAAACCAAACACCTTGACAATGATTTCTCTTTTGTTTATGCTTACTGATAGTGAAGTCTAAACAAGTAGAAATAAAAAAGTGCTTTCCAGTTTATACATCCGCATAAAAAAAATAATTCACAAGAAGTTTTCTTCAAATAAAACTTTCCTCTGTCGAGAGTCACGCTTCCTTTTTTCCTAACAAACATTAACACAGCCTTGAGATCGAAGGCCTGGATTCCAATGTTATTTTGCCTTACTCAAATACAAAAAAATTGTCGTTTCTCTGGCCACTTGTTCTTAATAATGGTAGGCGATTCCTCGTGAAAAGACGATTATGAGAAATTGGTAAGAGCAAAAAGAATTAGTGAACTTTAAGAGTTTAGAATTATAAGAGTTTAGAATTACGAATGAAGCTAAATAAACTGTCTAAAGAGCCATGAAATAAGAAAAATCAACAAAAAGAGGATAAGCTTCGATTGAAGGCGATATTCGAAAATGAGGAGGCAGCCATGTGATGAGGCACATCGATTTTTGGATCTCAAATGGTCATACCCACGTAGATCAAATGTTACCGATCAAACTCAACTGTGATGCGTTGTTGAAAATTCAAATTATAAGAAAACAAACAGATAAATATAGTTTTCAAAGCTGAACCATTAAGTTTCGACTTGTGACTTGTGTAAATCTCATCCTGAGTGGTGGAGATTCGAGTTCAAGATCGTCTTCAGAGGCCCATCGAGCCAACCGACGTTCTGATCAGAGCTTTCATCCTTCTAAACGATACTAAACCCAACTCAGTCCAACCCATAGTCAGTGGATTCAGAAGGGGCAGAACGTTTAAGCCAGTCAGTCAGCAACCATGGATTTGTTCCGAAGACAATTAGGCTTGATAGTGGCTGCTGAGCTCAATCTCATTGTTAGCTCTACATTTTTACCTAAATATGCAGAAATCTGTGAAACTCTGAATTACATCCCGAAGTAACAAGTTCTTGGGTGTTTCCAAGAGATAGACACCGTTCGCTATACAACCCCAGTCATTCCGCGACTACTAACCCATTGAACTCGGCAGAAGTGCTGAGTGCATGGCTCAGTCCAGCGACTGAGGGAATCCTTCGGCTTCATATATCATCTTTTCGTTCTTGAAGAAATTATTATTCTAGCTTCCGGCGAATAGCTTCATTTGAGCTTTTCTAGTGAGTGAAGCCTTTTTCTTGACGGTATTCAGAATACCAACGAAGTTAGAGCCTTTAACTGACGAGATTCCAATCCACTGAAATCTTCCTATCTCGAGGAACAAGGAAGAGGATGTGAACGCAACAGTTGGGCCCTGAGGGGTGACTTTGATGGATAACTATTTAGTGAATTTAATCTTTCTGCGGCGGCGTCCCAGGCGCAGACGTCCCTGGAGGGTCAGCAAATTGATGTCGAATAAGGATGAATTACAGCGGTCACTACATGAGATATGATGGAACTCGCTGATGAGCCGATAAGGCTTGCGATAGCCATCGGCAGATTACTCCATGTCATGGGAATCTGAGGGTTTGAAAAAGCAATTAGAGTGGCAAGCATTAGTTCATTCTCTGAGGATAAGCCACGAATTCGCCTGCTTACGGAAGTCGTGGAGAGTTCTGAAATGACACATGTTTTCTCATTTTTTAAAAAATTCGTAGGCTCATCTTAGTGCCTCTCCAATGGTTTACTACAGGATAATTACCAACGTATAGACTAACTCATAAATATTCGAATCAAATGAAGTCAGAGTTGAAGAACCAGTAAAGGTGAGGGAGTAACAGAAGTGGTCAGGTTAATAACTGAACCTTTGCCAGCCAAACTTCGGAGGAGCCTTTGGTGATTAAATGACCGCATGGGCCATACCAGGACTCGCTGAGTTTAGAATCATCTGTTTCTTCACCTTTGAAGAGGAGTAAGTGGCAAATAGATCGACACCGGGGGTACGGAAGGCTCAGTTGACCCAGACGAGTTCAGTTTTTAGAATCGCAATAGTCAGAATGGCTCCAACTATCACATTTCCTCGCCATCTCAGTCCTCTCTCCAGTCTGATACGGCTCATAGATAGTGTTCACTTTGACCACTATGCTAGGGAGATCCCAATAGAGCTCACAGGGCTCAAACTAGCCTATACCATACCTAAACAAAATATCTTAAATAAACCTTCTGAAATATTGGTGGAGAGGTTTTGTACTAATCCTTACTGCGTGAAGTTCAGCGCCTGACCCTGCCAATTGACTAGAGCAAGGTAGGGCTCGCTATAGTTTTACAGAAAATCCGTCACCGTAGCTTTTCGTCAAAGCACAGCAGTTCTCGGGGCTCTGTTTTCTTACATGATGAACGGGATCAAATACCGGAACGTTACATTTTCGGCAAACAAAGCCCTTCTCCTCTAAGGATAGCAAGTCAAACTGAAATCAAGCTCGTCTGGAAGGGAAAAAAGTCAGAACAACGCCTGGTTCCTGTAAATCATTGTACAGGCTCAATATGCAATCAAACTTCGATTGTGAATGAAAACTGAATGCTGGTTGCAGCCAGAAAAGAAAGGACTATCTCCGTGCACCTATCCTTTACTGTGTTCTGCAGCAGTTAGCCGGTAATGGGGAGAATATCAGATTCATTTCCAGGAGAAAGTAGTAATGATCAATTATCAAAACTTGTATTTTTGTGTCGTTTTTGGCCCTGAACTCAGCAGGAGTCTATTTCGTCCAGTTACAGGAGGAAGAACTGGTAACCGTAATCCGCTTCTTTCGAGGTCAGCCTGTCTCCAGGCTGTTCTGTTCCACTTCACCGCCCATATTCAAAGAGTTTTTGCAGGTCTTTCCAACTAATCTCTTTTCTTTCGTGAACATCGAACTCTTAATTTGAAACCATTTACCCCAAGCAAACTTCCTAACTCTTCCCATAATTGGCTGAAATCGTGTACAGATTGAGATCCAGACAATGAGAGTGAATTACTTTGATTCATTTCTGAAACATGACCTTTCGATGGCTCCATGCCGACCGAACAACCATCTTTTGGACCCAATCGTATGTTTGGAACTGGGAATAAGCAGCCCAGCCCTTATGTTCCTACTGATTCTTCCTGGAAAACCAATCCTTCCAAAATTGGGTAGCCGGTCGTATGAAGCATAGGTAGATGTTGTTCCTTTATTCTAGTGGCTAATCTTGGTGGCTTCTCACGACAAACGTATAAGATGGGAGAAAAGACGATATTACTCTTTTTCCTTTTCGCCATTTATTCTTTTTCTATTATTCAGACAAAGCATCGATTAAGTAGGAGTGCCACGATTCTGATTGATGGCCATGTGCATGGCTCATACTGTTCGTAGTCCCTCCAGAATGTCTCTGACCCCTCCGTTAGTGAAAGGATTACTCGAAAGCATATCCTGTACAGAAAGTTTCTCTGATTACGTGATAGATCTACGATTACAAAACCACAATGAGACGACATCGTCGCGATCGAGTAAAAACGGGACGGCGGGTAGAAGACGAGTTCGAGAGTCGTCACAACGGACACCACTCCTTCGATCATATAAATAGCTCAACTTGTATAGCGTGTGCATCTACGATGGCCTAGTTTCAAGCCCGGAACTCTCGTCCGCAACATTCCGATAGTTTCCCTTTCGATTTCACTATCGCTTTCAGAACCATATTCCTCTATTTTTTCTTCTTTCCCAAGCTATTGGAAGCTGTCACTTACTAAGGGATAATTCATGGTTATACTAAACCTTATTGTAGAAGTTTCTGGAGCATAGGTGGACTAAAATTGTGTTATAATTCCGATAGGATTCCTCATTTTGATCCTATTAATGGCGACTATTTAACAATACTCTTCCTTCAGTCAAATGATCAGATGTTATCCTCTACCTGAACTTCTTAAATTCTTAAGTCCCACCATCCGAGGTCTTCAAAAACCCTCAGAAAGTACGGTACTTACTTTCGATGCGTTATGGGCATAGCAACAGCCAAAAATTATCGGTGGAAAACAATGAATTTTGGAAAAAAATTATAAAAAGAATTTGAATGGAGCAGAATAATAATAATCCTAGTGATTATTCTATTGCTTGAAGTTTCCTCAGAAAGGTTTGACATGGGTAGACTGCGTTGGATAAGAAAAGAAGGGAATGGCGCCGGCTTTTTCCGTAAGAAGAACGATCTTCAGGAAGATTTCTCAGAGGATGTGTGACAGAAACAATGTTAGTTTCATAAGCAGAACTGTAGGCATACATACAAAGCTCACTGTCTCTCTCTGTTTCCGTCTTGTCATCACTGACTGAAAATCAGAGATTCTTTTAAGAGTCAGTAAAAATGTATACGAAGACTCTAGAAATTCCTTAAGGCGATGGTTTTGTGTTGCTAGAATAAAAATTGAAAAGACAAATAATGGCCAACAATAAGGAGAACCAAGAAGAAGGATACCCACTAGGTTGAAAAGCCTAGAAAATAACTTTACTCACTAGATTTTTACATTAACTAGATCTGTTCCCGCTCCTCCCGGTCCCATTTAGAATGCATATCATGAACTTCAATTGATCTCCTCAAAGTTACCCGTAGATGAATCTATCATGATCGGAAGCAATAAGCCAGCGGTATCATCAGAGTTAATGCTCTGAACCTCCAGAGGACTCTAAGGTAAGACTCGAACCACAAAAATGTCGGGGGAAGTCGCTGTTCTAGTCATTCCTCTCCCCTCCCTTCTCCTGAGCTAATTCCTATCTATTCATTCATGACTCCAGTTTCATTGCTTTTCGTGCCTCTTGCAAACTTCTTGCGAGAAGGAAACCTGTTGGGTTTTTCCTCCCGCACACATTACATAACGAGCTGATGTTGATATCCTTCCCGTTGCTTCTCACTATTGAATTACGCAATGTTGAAAGCAAACAAATAAATAATCCTTTGAATAGTTCTCGGTCCAGCAGCTTCCCAGTGAACAAAATGCGGCGGTTAGCTCTCATCGTTTTGCTGGCTTTCTATGTTCAAGCTTCACCTCCGATGTGTCAATGTCCTGGCGGACAACTTGGAAGTAAGTACCGATGAAATCAAGTAGTAACTAGTCAATTTTTTCCGATTTCGAAGCAATTGAGCCTGTTGCAGTGCAGTGTCCATCACCGATTCAACTGAATTGTCCTCCTATGCAATGCCCACCACCACCACCATGTAATCCATTCCCAACGTTGGGAACATTAATGCCACCACTCGGTGGATCACAGGTAATGCCAACAATTTGTAAAAACGACAGATTTGTCCTTCGTAGCCAATCGGTGGATTAACCTACCCAAACGCAACCCTAGACATGAGGTATGGGGGTATGTTCCAACGAGGTGACGACTGGGTACTGCGAAATGTACGGCGAGCGACGGGGCAACTAAGCCAGCTAACTATGACATCATGTACGGTGAGACAGCTAGCCAAGATACCCTGCGAGAAGATCCAAGAAATCCAGAAGGCGTCATATTTTTCATAAGGCTACATATTGTTCTGTCGTGTCCCACATTGGACGGCTACTCCCACGAACATGATCTGGGGTTGCTCCCTGTCTAACACTGTAGGTAGTAAAGCAAATATAACCGACTGTTCACTCTGCTCCCGTCTACACTTCGAAGAAGTTTGAGCTCGATAGATGGCTTCCAAAAAGAGTACAGCGTCATCTAGCAGCACCCCACACAGGACTAGCGTTTAGGTCTGTCCCCATTAATTTCCTGAGCCCCATTAGGTTTCGGGACTACAATGAGCAGCTCAGAGATTTGGAAAAATCTCGAAAGGAACTGAGCACTAAATAACGTATTTACCCACTAACTTTGAGGATTATTGATCTGTTTAGGGACTCTCTCAGTTCACTTTACCAACGTTACCACCTCTCGGTGGTAGCCCATTTGCCCCAACGAGTACTCCTCTTCCACTGGCAGTAACACCACCTGTAAGCGGTCAAGAATCGTTGGTTCCAATCCAAAGCAATCAGGTAAGCTCTAGCTCAAAGTTCCACCTGTTCATCTAAATACCTATCATAGGCAAAATCCTACAACTAACTGAATTCGGAATTCGGAGACCATAAAAAATGGTTTTTAAAATGTAAAAAAAAGTAAAAGAGACTGAAATCACCAAATCGTCCTGTTCTGGGTATGACCCAAGCATACACTGAAAATCTACTCAAAATCGCAGTAACTTTAGTATGCGCTGCGTCTGTATAAGGATAAAGCCTTCGGACGTTGATCACTCTTTCTGCGGGATGCGCCTGCGCATTCGACTCCCATTCAGAATCGTGGTGGCGTAGTGAATGTGTATGGTGCCTATACATTGAATTGTAGTGGCCAGTCGATGTAAAAGTCTGTGTTTTTATCCTCTCAAACGAGCCTGGTACCAATCAACCGATCCCGGCGGAATGGAAGGCTCGGTTGGCTAGGCGGATATCGATCTTTGATTCGAACCCCTGACCGTGCGTGTGGGATATTGCGTCACTTGCCATTACACCACTTCCGCCCTCAAAAGAAGTTAGGACTTAAAAACAACTAGTTCTGATCTACAGCCCGTGCATTTTTTCTGAAAATGCGGTGTCTCTGAGCACTTACAATGGCCAGCGGAATGAGTATCAATAAGTTTTACTCGCCAGAATTATCTAGTAAAGTCTGGGTGGTCATCCTCATTCCCACACACCTTCCACATATAAGTTCTAATACTGCAACGAAAATTGTTCGATCGGAATTGAACCTCAAAAAAATCCCAAAAATTGCTATTTACCGCTTCTGATTTATGCCTCTTTTCCACAGTTGAGATGCTTGAGGGAAAGAGAAAGTGCTGCTTCCACTTATCCCACCCACCGCTACCTTTTTATCCATTACAGTATGACCCTGCATCCCAGCAGCAGCAGCAACAACAACAACAACAACAATTCCAACAGCAACAGCAGTCACAGCAAGAGCAAATACAACCTCAACAACTACAACCGCAACAACCGCCGCAACAGGTCTTCCACGAAAATTCGCTGCAACACCCACAGGAATTCCAAGCTGCACCACCTGCACCTGCCCCACAGACACAAGGTAAAGCTCCGGTAATCGCTTAGAGCTTTCTGAAAAGTAATTCTTCTATTTTAGTCAGTGTTCAACCATCTGTTCACTTTGCTGAGACTATTCCCGTAGACGCCACGACGAGAGTGACTACTTTACCCAGTGAAGCGTAAGAACTGATTGATTCATTTATTTCTAAATATGTAACTTGGGCAGGAGTGAAGCTCAGTAACTCACTTAATTAATTGTCCTCCTAAAAGCTTAAATCCACTAGCAGCAATTTCAGCTACATTGAAGCGGATCAACCTGAAGAGCCAACTAAGGAGGATGGCAGTTCTGAAAATTTCCTTTCACTCTACGAAAATCAACCAAATAGTAAGTTTGTTAATTTTCATGTTGTGGTGGGAGAAAGGAATGATTTTTATGAGAATCTACTTTCGATGGATTCCGGCAGCCGGTACGTCGAGCTCAAGCAGCTCAAGCTGCTCAAGCTGCTCAACCAGCCACCAATGGCAAACCAGAAGTCTTCACCGACAAGTGTAACGATGAACGCTTGAAGAGAATCATTGAACAGGTGAGAGCACCGGATTTCCAATTATAAGGCGATTTTAATGAGTTTATGGCTCTCATCTGTGGGCTTTAGGCAGCTTTGCTGTATTACTTTCGAGGTCGGGCGCGGGAGGTAAAGTGAACAGGGTAAGGTACTCCTCCCCGAACCGTATCCTTCCACCGAGGGACGGTCAAGTCGTGCGTCCGAGGGTGCGCGCGGCAAATTTCGCGGCGAAATCATACCTATTCTGACGACTTTAGCGCCTATTATTTGGGCCCAATTTCGAAGTACAGTAGAATAGTAGGATCAGCTGACCTTACTAATCTACGTTACTTCAGATTTGGGCCCCAATTATAGGCGCCGAAGTCGTCCAAATTCTCCACGAACTTCGCCGCGCAATTCGCCGCGCGCACCCTCGGACGCATGACTTGACACACACCCCCTTCCACCTAAAGCTCAAACCATTCCATTCATAGTGCGCGGGTGCACATGACTAAGTGCGGCGACCGCGTCGCGACTTTCGGGGGGAAGATACCACACCTGATGAATTAATAAACACATTCAGAAAAATTTGGACACGGTCTCAAAAATGTATTGAAGATACTCAACATGCTTTCCTTTTTGGATAATCTCTATCAGACGAAGAAAACTCTTACCCGCAAGCTTTTACTCCTCTACGACTGAACCCTCTTTTTCGATAGTTCAATGGAGAACCGTAACTAGACCTTCAAAATTAGAACTCGCATTTTGGACATTTGTTGAGTTAGTGCTATGGTTTAGCAATCATATCGGCTCACTTCGATGCAGATGATGCTTCGGAAGCGATGCTACCTCCATTTTTACCTTTAGAGTAAATTCTTCTGAATATGCCGATGAACTATCTGGGAATCGATTTTCCAGTGGCGGTTTCCTCAGAGTTTTGAGTCATAGGGTCCTACACGCTACGCAACAGAGTGATTTTGGTCCTTCAAAGTTGAACCCTTATGGCATGATTATTCATGAGAAGACGTCGACACTATAGACGTCATTTTCAAAACCTTCCATAGATTCATTCGAACCTATTCAGAATGTCGACTCCAATCCTTCATCTTCAAAGAGGAAGATTCAAAAGGCTGCTACAGATGAAATCGGTGGTCTCTTCGATGTGATCTGTTCAAGTCATGACTTCAGTTACTTGGCTAACACACAAGTAAGAACTGTTTTTTTATCGACGTCCATCACGATAATACGAAATATATAACTCAAATTCAGGTATTTTGTGAAGCCGGAAATGATGACGTTACCTGTTTTGCATTCCTTCATTCTCTTATCCAATAGGAGTGACGTTTTCATATAGATTCAAATGAATCAGATCTGTTTGTGCAATAAATTATTTTAAACAGCTGCATTCCACGGCATTCATACTAGCGAGTTTGCAGCCAACCGTGAAATGCCGCCAGAGGCGAACGCATCGCGCCTGACGGAAAATCGCATTTCAGCAGCTTTTTGCCTATCGATCGATAATCGTCGCTTTGTCATTACGAAATCTGATTCAATGCTACTTATGCTACTTATTAATATAATATTATACCATGACAGCAGCCTCGTATTTATGGCAACTAATGTCAGTAGCAATCAATACATACGGTTTTAATGGGTAAGTCTACCCAATGTGTAAGATATTCATGTATTGTATTTTACCATTATCAGGCACAGACACTTCATTGAGCTGGGACGAAAGAAAATAAAAAATAATTATCTGTAAATACACAATTCTTCGACTGGTTGGCCTGAAATTTGTGAAGAAACTCAGCGAACCTCGTTAAGAAAAGAAGACGAACATAAAATGACATCGAAAAAACATAAGACATCAGATTGTAATTAGAATACGATACAAAAGAGCGGAAATAAAAAGAAAACGAAAAGGGTGCTGCGATGAATAGGAGCTGAAGACAAGCATAGCAATTTAGGTTCTCTGACTACTGACCAGATCGTGCTTAATAGCCTTTTCATCCAAATCGGATAGATCCGATGCTTGAACCTGAAAAAAAGAATTAAAGTGTTACATCCTAAGAATTCAGTCTACAAACTAAGCTCCACTTCAGAAGTCAAAGAGAGGAATTGAAAAAAAACGGTGCACAATCGCCGAAAGTGTATGGGTCAGGATGTCCCGTCGTCTCGCAGAAACTAGGTCGCAGCGCGGGGGGATTGCTTGCCGAGCCGTGTCAGGGTTCCTCATCATTTACGGATTGAAGATCAGGAACCAGACATGACTACGTGGGTTGAATAACGGTGTAACTATGGGAAACCAAGGGATCGGCGGCATCTACGGTAGATCAAGACCATCTACCGTATACGTGGACAGCAAAAGTGAAGATCAAAAGGGAATTTCCTACAGGATTCTCAATAATATCTATGATGAACTCATTGCTGATTCATTAATGGAATCCGTTTTTCAAACCATTATCTATCGGAGGAAAAAATCGACCAGGCCTGTCACTCGCCATGAATCGATTAGGTCTGATGGCGGCACACTTCAAAATGGGATTGTTCGACCCCGTTTGCTCACTTTTTCGGTGTAATTTGAAGACGGGCCTTCAAGCTTACTGGACCGTTTCCTGTACATTAGAATGGGGGAATGGACACCAAAAATGTCCAAAATGAAGAAAGTCCTATTATATTTTTGAAAGTCTAGTAAGGGTTGTCCATAAAACTGCCGAAAAGAAAGGGTCTGGCCGTAAAAGGGTAACAGCATGTAGATAAGAGCTCTTTCCTCATGTTAAAGAAATTCTTGGGAAAAAAAGTTCGTTGGATTAGTTCATAGCAATTGCCGAGCCTCTCCAGTGCTGTATTTTCCAAAGGTATTTATCATTCCGCGAAAAGTTCGAGTATTGGGGAGCTGGATTCGTCTCCAGGAGACACAATTTTCAATTTTGGTCTCGTTTGACGCCGGTGAAATTATGGTCCATCCAGCGAGGTTAATTGGACCGCTGGCGAGGATTCCCCAGCTGACTTTGGGCTTGAATGGCATACTAGCCAACCAACCAGCCAGGACAAGCGTATTTCTCGGATGGTGGGTTGTTTAGTATGCGCTCTGAACCGTGGGTCATTGGTGAAAGTGAAGCTTCACTTCCTAATAACTGAAACTCGCCCTTATACGTTTAGGAGAAAACCAAGAGCTTTAAAGAGTTAAAGGCAACAGTGCAGTTGAAATTCCTAGTTCGAACCAATTCATTAAAAGAACAGAATATGTCAGAAATGTGATTTTATGTTGGTCAAAGAAGAGAAGTCTTTCCCATACCCCACAGAACACCCTCCAGTGATGTTGATCCTAATTGAATTCTCTGAAACCACTCCAGTGACCCTTTGAGAATGTTCGATTGCCATCACCTATCTTTTTCAATTATCTAATAGATCTTGTATTCTGTAGGGACCTAACGACTGATCGACCATTCAAATTAAAAGTGGGCTTTAAGTCGAAGAAAGTGCCCTGTACTTAGCTTTGGTAAACCCAGTCAGCACAGTCACACCCTTACTCCTTCCTCTCTGATTTCCCTGGGGAAACAACAGGAACGAGTTTGAGTAGGTTTTTATTTATAAGGCAACTCATTCAATCTGAATTGGTCCATAGCCTACCTGCATCAGCGATTCGAGGCCAAGTGTCGATTTCAGGGCACGAACCGAGGAAGCGTAAAGCATTCGACGACGTACCGGTGCTTCATCCGGACAGCTATAACAGGAATTGTTGATTTATTGAGTCAGTTTACTCGAACAAAACGAGATCAATTAATAGAAAACTCACTATTGCACAAATATAACCTTGTTCAGCTTACTGCCACCTTCAGTACCTTGACGTTGAACCTGGACTTCTACGTCTACGGCAGCATATCTGAAGCGATTTTCGGATTTGGTTTTTCAGAGCAGCTACAGTAATCCCTCGACAAACGACTAATCTACCTGCATTCTTTGCCACCGTCGACGGCTTTCCGCATTTCTTCCACAAATTCCGAATATGGCGCTCCTTTATCGCCCACTTTCTCCACTACGATTGCTGTATCATTTTTGTCGATCTAAAGATGAATTTTCAAGTAGGCAAGCAGCTTGGAATTAGCTTCAAAAGATGTATTTTTCATAAACGCGCGAAAACTCGATAGGTACGTAATTGGCAGCTATCGATTTTCCGCACATGCTATCAATACCTGTTTCAGAGGGAACCCGAATAATCGAGTAATAGCTAGAAATAAGGTCAAAGCTGGGTGAACGAAGCCAATCCTAGCTACTTTGCTTCTGCCGTGCATAACACCTTAGTGAGTGGGTGCCTTACTACCTTACCATCGGTTACCGCATTCCTGAATCGCCACTTAGACTTCCATCTGTATAGCCCCCGAATCCGGTTTGGGCATAACCCACGTCAAAGGCTACAAATTAGTGAAGAGCGTATTGGGGTGGAGAAGTTTTTTTAGGAATCATTTTTACTTTCAACCGTTGATGTCTGATTCGAGTTGGGATGATGGCAAGAAGAGTTGCCCTATAGACTAAAGGCTGAACTATCGGCTTGGCTTCATAAACCAAATATTCTATACTATTTTTCAGTGCTTTTTTCAAACTCATTTTTTTAACTATAAATTTGCACCAGTGAAAGGGGTAAGCTTAGACACCACTTGTTCAGAACAAACGAATGTCCTATAACTTCAGCGATTCTAGACAGAATAGAATACATGACGTACTCCAGGTAAATTTTCAGCTCTAATGAATTCTGGGCTTTAGTTGTATACCGATTCGGTAGGCAGAAACTACGAAATGATTGAAGAGTAGCGTCGCCTGCACACTACCCAACGCCATCCTTGTTAGTGAAGCTGAAAATCCCACTACAAACCGGCTAGAAGTTTCATGTTCTTCCAGAATGTTATCGGTGCACCGACGAAAATCGGTCGAAAAGGGTACCAATATAGCTCTAGTTAGCGATTCAGGAATAACGGTACGCTTGAGACCCTATCTAGATTCTCCTATCAAAACTTATAAGGTGGAAAACGAACACCAGTGAAGCAAATCTCTGTAGATACAAGTCGTAAACAACCAAATAGAGATCGGCTTAACTCGTACTCAGGAAATATCAATCAGAAATTGGTTTTCATAAAATAACAAAACTACCAAAACAGCTAAGCTTACACTCTGTCACCTCAGAAAGTAGTAGAAACCAACAATTACCTTGAAAATAATGTAGCTGTGCTGATGCTTATTGTGGAGCATATCGTACGCATTTTTGCATGATGGATCGATCTTCACTCCAGATGCCTAAATTACTATGCAGACACGTCCATTGCCTACATATCGTAATCATCAATCTCGACTTCCTACAAAACCCATCAATCTGACCCTTCAATTAATCTTATGAATCTGTAACACTATGAAAATCTTAGCATGGCTCCTTACGTCGTCAGTAAATCAAATCAAACCATGCGAGTGAGTAAAACACACCAAACAAATAATAATGTCTATTTATTTGAACGCGCACAACGGTTATTATCACACAAAACGAAAACAAATAAAACACTTAAAAAGATTTTTATAAAACAGAGAAGTCACACCGAGACAGAGCGATTCGGATAGCAGCGGGTTTTTTTTTCCTTTTCAGATAAAGCGCGAGCGAGCATTCTGAATAACGTAACCGGGTACAAAGAACACATGCGCGCCTCTCCGATGAATTAAGACGCCTGCTTGCCTGCTCTCGGCACTCAAATGCACCCTAATTGAACCTCGATCAAGAGAAAAAAGGAGGAAGGAAGAGAGGGTAGAAAAAGGAATGGAGATAAGAAAAAACCATTTGTGTTAGCATATGAGACGAAAAGAGGCACACGCAGAGAACTGATTGATGATGGTTGTGGTTATGTACGTACGCAACACACAACACACTCACTTTAAAAAAAGAGACGTGTTTTTGCGGACGATCAACAGAATGCTTCAGAGGGGGCTTAGGTGAGATATATAAGAAAAACTATAAAAAAAAGACGGAAAACGGGCGATGACAAGTGAAACACGCCATGGTAACAACAATCGTCGCCGTTGCAAGCGCACTCATTAGAAGAACACCATCAAACATGCTTAATTGTCGGCATATTTCTCGGTCAGCTTTGACAGCAGTTCCTTGTGCGACATTTCCGACTCATCCGACACCTAAAATAGCAATTCTTCGTTAAAAAAAAAGCCGGGGGATCAGAAAGCTTGGTACAGCGTGGCACAAATTCGAAAATCGCCCAAGAAACCAAGTTTGCAGAATAACACTCTTTCCAGGCTTCATTTTCCCTGTTTCAGAGAATTTTGTGCAAAAGCCTATGAATACATATCTTACAACCACTCAATTTCGTCATACACTCCAATGATACTGAAAAGAAACCGCGCGAGCATAAGTTCACTGTCGTTCCTAACAAAAAATACGCCTTTCGATAATACCCAGCATTTGTGAATCATCGTAGGCTGAGTAATGTACGTGACACAATGTTACAACAGAAAATCGGAACCCTATACTCATCAATGTTTACGCGCACCATCGCGCTCTTGCCCAACTACTAGGTTCCCGCTATTTCATTGAAGCCGCCTCATACAGATGAAGATATGTTGTGATCCCTAGTATACTTCTACCCCCAAACCACTCATTAAACTTGGAAACCAGACGAACATTTAACACAGTAAGGGAGACAAGAAACATTGTATTAATAGACTCAAATATCACAATCCCACTTTTACCAGAGACCTTCCAGCACACCAAGCACATAGCGCTTACCTGGAACTGCAAAATTTTGCCTGTACCAAGCGAAGCCTTTATGGCCGATGCCGAAGATGCATAAACCATCTTCTTCTTGATGGAGGCACCATCTGGGCACCTGTAATAACCACGTATGATTCGCCAGGCCTCTTTGAGAATATCCCCACTATAAGGAAAAAAAAAACGCATCGAACCAACAGCAGAATAAACTCACAGTTGAAGGAACACAATTTTGTCCATCTTAGATGTACCGGCACCTACACGAGAGCAAGTGAACTTGAAATCGAAAACAGCATAACGGCAATCAGTAAAACCATCAGTGCGTTGCTAAATATATATCAATGATGCTATACAAAATGCCCTCTTCGACAAGCGATGCCAATATCTTAAGCGTCAACATCCACAGTGACTAACCTTGATATCGGCCACAAATTTTTCGAAGGCAGCCTTGGATGAGTCATCGTAATCGTCACCAGTGAGGCCTAATTCCTCTTGCGATACGGCCGCCTCTACGACGACTTCACGCTCCTGACAAAAATTTTTTAGATGCGAAGACTTCTCATGAATTGAGGACAAATTCAGACCTTTTTCAAAAACCCGAAACACTCCTGCTTGTACAACGTATGCAAGGTAGCCCCCTTTTTACCCGCTAACCCGCTACAGCAGGTATGTCTTACTCAGTTTCTTGTTTTCGCAACCGTCTATCAACCCCAATCCATGACGCCACTTATTTTCTCAACTTCGAGCCAAAACAGTGGCTTTTCAACGAAAAGACGAAAGTTAAGAAGAAAATTCCCTGGTAACCCGATCTCCCAACAAAGAATAAATGACCTTCCAACTACAACTGAGAACTAAATAAACACCAGGAGTACGTCCTAGGTAAAACTGCTATCTCAGTTACCCCACCGGACGATTTACATTAAATTTGCCTTCGTTCTCACTAGAACGGCGTCTACGAAAACACAGACTCGTCACAAAAATAATAATTAGGTGTAAAATACCCACCTCAATCTTGAAGATGATGTATCGGTATTCTTTCTTTCCTTCACTCAGTTTCTGGAACGTGGACTGTACCTCAGGGTTGACCATAACACCGGAAGTCGACTGAAACCGTATTAGGCACACCACTCGCAAAACAAAGCACACCATGCAAATCTTTTGGCTATTAGTAACATCCACATTGAAGAGCAACTAATCATAAATCTTTGAAAGCTTGAAACTAGCTTGAATCCGATCAGCAACTGAACGATGCTGTCTCATTTTGAACGGATCCAACAACGGTTAGTACTTATTGGAACCACGCTACGAATTTAAGCTTTTCTTCATTGAACCACAGTAGTAAAGCTGCATGTTGTCCCCTTATGTGAAAATCATACCATTTTGAATTATGTAGTTGTGGCGAGGCGAAAAGCAACCGACCGAGTCAAGAAGCCTAAAAAATGAATGGTTGAACGATTAGTTCATGCATAAACTTTAATACGACCATACGAAAAGAACATGCGAAATCACGGAGACGGGAGATTTTCTATGAACGCACGTGGGCGAGTAGCGATCGGGAGGAGCGCAGTTAGTGGGCCGAGGATTCACAGAAAGCAGTGCTCGCGAACAGCAGTGGTTTCCGATAAGCGCGAGCAATCAATGACCAAGGTGATGACTAATCTCGCACCGAAAGTGACTTCATAGACACTGACACAGAGGACCGCTGATGAAACACCCAGAAACATCCCAAATAGAGGAACAATACAAAATTGTCAGATTATATAAAAATATGACGGAACATCGTAAATCCTGCGTCCCGCAAACCGCACAAACAAACATGAACCCATCAATAAAGTAGTGAAAATTTACTATTCGACCCAGTACATAGACAAGGGTGGGTTTTCAAGAGCGAAAACTGAGCATATTGCTTTTACCTAGAACTGATCCTAAGATTCCCAGCTGAAGTAATTTGTAATACTCCATTACTTCATAAAAAACACATTTTGTAACAACTTCAGAAATGAAAAATGAGGCGAGACTAGTACGCAACAGCAGTACGCTTTGTTTAGCACAAAAATCGATATGATTTTTTTACCCCGCACCAGTATTGCAATATTAACCTGAAGACCGACCGCACGCATAGCGAGTGAGTGTATGAGGAAGGTGGCAGTTGGCGTTTGCCTCCCACCAGCTGGAGAGCTCGCTCTCTCAGTCCACTAAAGAGGAATCCGTCGTTATGGAGTAATTCACGATATGGACATCCTTATTGTGAGCAATGACGTCGAGCCGTTTCACCACAATGAGCATGAAATAAGGAAAAAGTCTGCTAAAGCAAATTGTAAGAGGCGAGAACAGATAGGAGAACGGAGGCTGCCATTCGAACAACAGTAACGCCTACTCAACAGCAGGCGCTCAATCATTTTCTTTGGAATCAATACATAAAGCTTATGAAGAATCGACCATCATCAATCCGCCCACCTACTTATTGGAAGACAGCAAAATGATTTTCTGATTCTCATAAGATTGATAAGGCTGATATACCAATGCTGGCAGCGAGGGACGGAGAGAACGTTGAAAAACAAGCGGGCAAAGGTCGACCTGGCTCAGTCATTCTCCGAGAACTCATGATGGGTTCGTAGGAGTAACTATGTAAGACAGCGTACAACGAATTTATCCTAATTAGAAGTTATGCTGGATCCCAAAAATTGGCAGACGGAGCTTACGATCTACGCAAGTTTTAGCTTGCAATTATCAGCTAGTTATGATAAGTTATTTGAATTTTTCCTACCTAATAGATCTTATACATTATTTCACATGCGACATATCTCAATCTCACTTCCCGAAAAACCCTCACAGCCATCAAAGAAAGGCAAAAACTGGATGAGTTTGATAGAGGATCGCTATTAAGATTTCACAGGACGAATTCATTCTCGAACTTCATCTGCGACGGGCTACCTTTCGGATTCCGCTTGCAACTGTTGAAGTGAAAGACCTTACACTAGCACACCGGTGCGGTAACCTAAAAATGAAAAGGCACAGCTTTAATCAACTTGAACAAGACTTTGACATGCGTGAATAAGACCCCAAAGTTTGACGGCATACGGCGTACCAGCTGGGGGAAAATACTCAACGATGATGATGCCACTCGAGTACGAATGTTGTACAGAACTCACAGCCTACACACTCTGTCGGCAGGTAAGAGAATCGATCTTTATTCCATTTTTAGCAATGTTCGTCGATGCACAGCTCCAGCAGTAGCCATCACTGACTGGTTTTACTGTTGATAGTTATGACTGAAATTCCCCCCTACATACTCGCCGAGAGGCAACACGTGTGAATAAGGAGTTCAACGAAAATAGGCCAATGACAGGAACGGAATACTACGCAAATCCTAAGAAAAAAAAACGATTATTAAATTGACTCGCAGTCGTCCGGTGGTTGCGTTGCTGAATGGAAAACGAGGTCCAACGCGAAAAATCGATCAATTCTTGGCTTCAGCGTAACGACGGACACGAAGCGAAAGATTAGAGGAAAGCATGGTTTCCCGAGGTTTTCAATCGTTCCAACAATAAACAACATTAAAAAGTAACTGTGGAAAGCTCCCGAAGTCTTGAGCACAACTACAATTTGCCCAAAAATAAATGCCTTAAAGCAAGCTTCACGAAACACCCACGGAAACGAGCCACGCCATCGTCCATCGTTTCCCTGACGTCATCGTAGGAGCACAATCATACACTGACGTAGGAGTGTAGGTAATTGAAGGCAGAGTATTCTCAAGGATAAGAAGATGAACAGAAACGACGAGGACAAGCATTGCCGACGTCAGTAGCAGTCTTTAGCCAAACATGGACAGATTAGGCCAATGGAAGCCCCAAAAAGGTCAGAAATAGCGCAGCAAGAACACCACGACGTCACCCGAAGAACGACGCTGTGCGTTATGTGGTCAGGCCGGCCCGTGGCTGCAACCAAAATTGCCCGCCGACCGCCCGTCGCGTCGCGATTGGCTGAAACGCGCGCGTTCGCCTTTCGGCGCTAATTTCAAATTTTCAATGCCCATTTGCAGGTCTGCTTCATTTGTCTGGGAGTGGGTGGTCAACTAAGGGATGAGTAAGTCAAGCATTTACCCGATGGGTAAAGTAAGAAGAGGTAAATCGGCAGGTGGTAAGCTGAGTCAGAGGCATTCATTCGTAATCCTCACCCAGATTTCGTAATTTACCCGCGAGCTGTGGGTGTCAAGTACGGCCTTCCACCGCTAACTTCAAGAAAACACTCCCTACATGAAGTGCTTCTTTCAGATTTCAAGGATTGGGACCCATGTACTCCTGGGAACTACCTGGAGTCGTGAGGCAAGCAACAGGTACACCCAGATCTCAAAAATTTCGAAGTTTTTCATTTTCTAAATGCTGTAATTGTAAAGTTCATCAGTCCTAACGATACTCTTCATTTCACCATCCTTTTTATAAAGGATAGTTCTCGAATATTTCATAAAACAGCGAGAATTATCCCATGAAAAACGTTTAGATCCTAATTGGGCTCGGTATATTAAACACTAGTCAACAAAATTTCGTCCTACTCGAATTAAATTCCAAATGTTCACAAAAAATAACCATCTCGTTTTTGAACGAACGCAATGCACTTTGCAAATGACTTGAACCCGACTGCAACTGCAAAAAAGCCAGAGTCGTCGAGGAAATTGGGGCAATGTAATTAATTGCTCAAATTCTCTCCTTAATCAACTCTTAATCCTATAGGCATTAAGGGAGGGGAAGATCCTAATTGAAATATGTATTCTACAAAATAAAAAGAAAACTCCTCGAGGCAATTTAAAACTTTAGAATAATCGAAGCTTAAAAGGAAATTGATTAGCAAAATTCAAGCAAATTGTAAAGGAAAATTCGTCAATGCAAAATCTAATGAAGCAATTATTCGTCCAGGAATACTTTATGTACGCTTTACATTTAAAATGAGCTCGCTTCAATGTAATATAATATGAAGGATTTGGATTCATCAAGAAATTCACCGCCGCCCATTCCTAAAACAAATGGCAACTGAAAAAAACTCTCATGAGACCCTAGATTAGAGCTAGACTTCCCACCGTTTTGTTTGTGAAGTCTTTTCCCTCCACATATTCACACTGGGGAATGACAGAAACGTGAAATCAGTTGGAGCTACTGAAAGGACGAAAATAGTGCAAAACCGTGGGCATAATTCAAGATATCTCATCGAGGATTATGTATCCAAACTAAAACTGGGTGGGAGGAAGGCTCCCTACCTATGAAGGAAGGACGACTCTCCAACCGGAGCTTTACATAACTTATCATCAATTATTGCACGGATGTGATGTAATGTCAAGCAGCGCCCCATCACACACACAAGGATAGCCCGAGGATCGAATTTGGTATCGATATCCGCCCAAGCTAAACAAGGCTTCCATCCACCCGGGATCAATTAATTGATACCGGACAAGTCTGGGAGGCTAAAGCACTGACTACGAACATCGGCTGACTACTGCAAGTCATTGTCACACAAATAATTACGCATTCATTTCGTCATAAGATTCGGAATGAGACGCGAATGCGGGGGCGCAGTGAAATGGTCCTTTCATTTCTTCGCTATGAAGTGTATCATGCATTTAATTTCTGTTCCTAACATTTGTTATGCTTGAATGCATCAGCAAAAAGTCCCTTTTCCCAACCCACATATTTCCGCCCACAATGTTCGAGAAGTTTAAGCAGGTTTAATCTGGGGACTGGATTGAGAGCTCACCTTCAAATATGAGTTCCACTTCACTGAGGAAACAAAAGATAACAGTAATAAAAAGATGAAAACGGCGTGAAATACATTTTGAAGAAAGTGTTTTCATAGAACGACAAAGATTTCTTCAGTAGATTTTTTAATTAGCGCAAAAACAGGCTGGTCACTCCTACTTTTATCGTTAGCTACTCCAAGAAATTTAACGATCACGTGTTTCTCATTGATATTACCTAATGTTATGCACCGCTGACGAGATGCCTACGCACTTTTTCGAGAAGAAAATAAGTTCCGTTCAAGAATCGTTCAGCAGAGGAGAGATTATTACAGCAAATCCAGTCGCATAGGTTCTTCCCAGATCCGAGGGGAAAACGCCATAGCTTGTTAGAAATAAAGACTCATTTTCTGGGTTTCTTACATTCTATGGCTAAATGATGATGACGAAGCCTGCATTGACGTAATAACACCAAAATATCTTCAAATGCGCTCTGAACCAACGGAAGAAGAGTGGCGAAGAATTTCTTGCAGCTGAGTATGACAACTGAACGTGAAAACAATACTGAGTAAGATTGTCGTGTAGATAAGTGAGATAAGCAAAAGCAGCAGGAAATGATGAGACCGTAAAAAAGCTGTTGTTTGACAAAGTTCTATTTCCCAGCATTGTTTTTCGCTGAGCTGTCGGCGGTGCTTCGTCGTGATATGCACGCCACCGTCAACGAATGTAAATAGAAGCAGTGAAAGATGAAAATTCGTCTCTCAACGATAAGCAATCAATGCTCTGAACCGGATCTAAGCAATACGATACAAATTAATAAAAGATATAAACTACAATCCTATCCAATGTCAAGAAACACAGGAGATGAAGCGTGGGTTTCGGAGGCTCAACTGTGGGAGGAGCCTCCAGGAAGAATAAACGTGGGGCTAAATACAGCGCCAGGATGGACACCTGTTACTGCAACTAAGCGCGGACTGTTTCATTGTCTGTCAGTGGCGGAGGCAGCCGCATCGTTACGCAGCTGCCGCTTAACGATGTGCTGACCTCTGCGTTCGGGCTTATCCAGTTAGCGCCGTTGCAGGAAGGATCCGAGAAGAAGGAGATGGGATAAATAGCACGAGTAAAAGACTAAAGGAATGGCTATGAACAAAAATACTTCAAGATAAAAGAGAAGATCTGAAAATCAGCGGAAATAACCAACAGAAACCCACCCAATGCGGATAAGTTAACAACGCATGAACTGCAGCAGCAGGGGGATCCGAACACCCAAGAGTAATTGTTTTTCTCAAGAGTTGGTGAGCTGAATCACGCGATACTAAAAGATTCTACTGATGACCACTAGCCAGATAAACAATGACCAATAATTTTGTACTATTTTTTGCTTTGGATGGTATTGATTTGAAGCTACCATTCCGAGCCATAACTATCGGACGACGCCATAAAGCTAATGTGTAACGTGAGAAAGAAAAAGTACGATAGACTGAGAACTGACTTCCTTGACAGAAAGTGTTACGTGCTAGGGAACTGAAAACTTCCCCATTTACAGTAAGCTGTAATAGGACCTAACGCCACCACCAACACAGATGACCTAAGACTATAGTTCGGGGTCCAAACTGTGAAGTGTCACCAAGTAGGCACAAAGCTACCAGAGGGCTCAAGGAGGAATGTCAAGTATAATTATGAAGTAATCTTTGGCAGAATTGATTCGAGCATATGTGGGAGCCATTAAAGTTAGGAGTTAAGTGAAGTGAAAGCTCAGTGAATCAGCGAATGGGGTGTAGAGGACTATGAAGTAAAAGAGGAGAGGAAGAAAAATGAGCGCCGATTCGAAGGAGGAACGAGAAGCTCTCTGGAAGTGGGGGCGGTGTGTATGTGTGTGCCTCACTTTACACTCTATGCCTAGCATCGACCTGTGCAGCTGAAGACGGCTGCGCCTGGCTGGCTGGCTGGCTGGCCGAACCGGCCGTCAGAGGCCGCTCAGATCGGCCAGTCCGCCGAAACGAAATGGGCCATCAGAGCGCACGCCACGAGACCGTAGAGACAACACAGTCAGTGGGGAAAAACGCACAGCACTCAGCTCCACTCTCAAACCCCGAACGAGCGAACGAACGACCGCCAGCATAGAACGTTGACTCCCACCTCCGCCACGGCCAGCACTGAATGTGATCGATCGCTGCGACGATTGAATTCGACGTGCCACCACGTTTTTTACTTACTAAAAAGTACATTCACCTTAAGCAAGGTGATCCTTACTCGACGTGCCAATCCTGGCTTTTTCCTACTGCATCAACGCCATTCTCCCTTACCTCTTCTACTTTAAAGNGTAACAGCTTGGAAATTGGTAATAGTTGGCAAAGTTGGTGAGTTACGGGCAAAACATCGGCCTCGGACGGTATTCGAACTCGTACAAAACATCAAGTCAAAACAAGTTGTAATAGTTGACTTCCCAGGGTCTCAGGGCATGCCGTAATAGTGGATAAAATGGGTAATTTTGAAAATGGTGGGTGGGTGATGGCAGGGGCCACTTCAACTCCCTCATCAATCCAGCTTCTCGATATTTGACTTTTTCCACAAAAATGGTGAGAAATGAATACAAAAACGACAAAAAAAAACTTAAAAACATCATTGGACTCACCTCTTTGAGGTGTCTCGATCGCCTTCAAAAAAATTTTTTAAATGTATTACCCACGTGGTACCGACTTCGAGGATAGAACACAAGTGCTATATATAACGTTTTACACTAAAATGCTGTTTTTATGAGAAATCGCACAATTTGGAATCCTCATGATCCTCATGAATCATCCCTTCCCTCAACGCCTCCAGTAAAGTCAAACGGAGGGAAGCAGAGGCGCTTTGCTGGCACCTGGCTGACAGATGAGCTTGACAAATAGGTCTCGTGATGCGTTAAAATAACTGAATTTCAAGGTTGTGTTATACGTGACAGATGAGATCTCAGAGAGGAGAAAATGTTAGATTGGAAAGGCGCAGGTGTCAGTATATACTGGATAAAAAACCGCTCAAAATAGGTCTTATAAGACCGTACAAATGGACCTAACAGCGTCTTTTTTTCTGAACAGAAGGATTTTGTTCTTGAGGACTTCTCGGAGCATTGACAACCACCACTCGATTCGAAATCCACACGATTTACACCATATGGCCTGACGGCATCTGTAGATCCTCGATATAATCGTAGTAAACCCATCAATGCAAAGAGAGAATCGCCGTGTCGTGATAGAAGCGCAGGGGGTCAAGAGATGACGAATGACTCACTACAATACACCCACTGACCCGCGCCTATACATCGTAAAATCGTGCCGCATTCGATACGTACAACCTATCCACAAACACGTGTAAGTGCAATGCCCTCCATTTCCCGAAGGTAAGTACATCATCGACCGAGGAGGCTTCAAAAACTTCGAAGAGAACGAGTTGATGTGTGGGAACCAAGGAAGGTGATCAGAACTCAGCTAATCCTCACTAATATTTACCAACAACACGTGAAGCTATTTCTCGAATCCCATCGATACGGGTATTATGGTCTGGAAAACAGGTCCTACTGTGAATGCACAAGAATTGGTAAATCTAGAAATGAAAATTCAGCTCGGGAACCCGGTTACACACCACTAGACTGGCTATGGGTTTCGACTCGACCGGGTGGTCGTGATGCAACACATCTCCCTTTCTGCCCCCACACCTCCCCCGTGTCCTTCCTCCAGTCCTTTTTCAATGCATCATATATGTGACGGTTAAAAATTCATGCACTCAAACAGGATTATGCCGTCAAATGAAATATGTTGTGTGTGAAATTCTGTGCCTATTGCATTTTATTTTACCGTAAGGTCACGGTAAGAATTGAGTTCTCGTACTACATTTTCGTCCTGCCGGGACCTGAACTACATTTCTAAGAGCAAAATTGAGCTCTGGTTCAACAGCATAACAGGATGATGATGGACTGCTCGTTGACTGGAGCCTCTCACATGTAGACTGGCTGAACAAAAAAATTCTTAAATCGACCCTTTTCCCATATCGGAACCGTTGCCATATTCAATAAATATTTATGAATGCCTACGTAGCATTTGGAATATTTTATCGACTTATATCATTACATATACAACCGAAAATGGTCGTAAACAATGCACTTTGTCAGCTTCCGTCGCTGAACCGTGCGATAACGAATTTGGGAGAAAGACGCCAATGGGATTCATCCGACGCCATAAAGGCGTCAGTCACATCGGAATGGCTCCAGATCGTAGTTGAAAGTCAATTGCATAGTAATTCGTTCTTAGAAAAAAGGTCATTACTGCGCACTTATGAGGGAGTTCCTACGCGTGAATGCTTAGAAAATTTAGAAGTACTCTATCTTCAGAACATTTGTTCATAGAATGCCTTTGAAGGGTTCTAAATTGGTAGTCCATAACATCTTCCAATAAATAGTGCTAAGAAATAAAGAAGTAGCAAACTCACGAGCGGAGCGTATGCAACGCGTGTAGGGTGGCAGGATGGCAACCGCCCGGTAAAGCCTGAAGGGTGGCCGGTACAGCGCTATCGCGCTCCTGTGACAATGAATGTGCTGGCATCTAACCAATTTGCCTTAGCTCCATTCTAAACTCACTAAAATTGCACAAGCACAGGAGGAGAACTCGAAAAACATTGCAGCGTGGGAAGGTGCTCTCCCCAGACACCAGTGGGTGGACAACATTTTCTTAAATTTTGGGAATGTAAACATTTCAACGAGTCGGTCTTGAACACTTTTCCCTGATATACCTGGTTTCGTGGCTTTCATAGTCCGCCGGCTGACGTAAAACGAATTCGTTCGTATGTAAGAAATCTACGTCTGTTGCATTTTATTTCACGGTCAGAACCCGACCGTAAAGAATCTGAATCGTAAAGAACCGTGAAATAAAATGCAACATACATAGTTTTCTTACATACGAACTAATTCGTTTCACGTCAGCCGGCGCGCCCGCTGGCGGACTATGAAAGCAGCCATTGCTAGCATCGTCGCGGCGTAGTTCATCCTTGCCCAGCACGCGGTAGATTTTTCCTGGCGCCTCTCCATGGGGCTAGATCGCAAAAGGATACATTCCTCTGTATATGCTAGAGTGCTCAGACAGGCACGAATAAGGTGATCATTGAGCATTCTCGGGCTGTGGTCATATCCGTTGAACTAGTGCCGGCCGCCTCGAAATATGATAATGTTTACATAGTTGAGAGGAAGACAGCTTCCACTAAATCCCTGAGCCTTATTTTCCATATAGATGCGATCCACAATTTACTATGGAAGGTAGAAAAGAGGTCGGGAACGGCGGGATTTGAAGATTATCTCATTAGTGAGCGATATCTTCAGCCTCAATTATGGAGTTAATCCGACTCAATGCAGTCGACCCTAGAATGGAGGTGGGACACCTTGGACTCTTCCGTACTGCTATAAAAGGACAGAGCCTAAAATCGGTTGCGACAATCAATCCCTATTTGGGATACGCCCCTCATTCGACATCCATTCAGAATTCGCAGTGGCGTTATGAATGTGTATGTGACCTATACAATGACTTACGGTGGCACACCGCCATCAAGTCAGCGTTTTCCACCTCTCGGAAGGGACTGGTGCTGGACTAGCAATCGAGAAGGGATAGAAAGCCTGGTTGGCCTGAGTAACGAGCCAAGATTTTTTTTTCGCCTGATCTCTAGAGCTGGGTTTTAAAAGTTTTCAACATCGCTCGGATGTGTTTCGAAACCGGTAGGAAGTTTTTCTGACTCAGCAGAGTTGAACGAGGGAATGAAATGATGTAATGCGCGAGCAGCCGTCTTTCACATGACTAAGTTCATGTCATTCGTTTACAAAGATGTAACTTACACAGTCTTTTCGTGAATCACTCGTATCAAATGTAAGCGAAAGTGAAAAGTGCTGATAATTGCTAATTAGAATCAGGGCTTCAACAGGATCTGCAGAACATCGTAAGTTGTCAATCATCGGTTGAGATGGTAGGCGATAAGGCACAAATTGACTCATCCCACGACTATGCTATTTCCCACTGTACCATGACATAACTACGAAAATGTCGGAAATAAGTGTGGTGTATAGGGAAGTGGTGTTCTATCATTCACGCATGGATTGAATCACGGATCGATACTTACCCAAGCCAACCAAGCTTTCCATCTCTCCTGGGTTGTCTAATTTGCCTCAGACGGATATATTTGAAGGATATTAACACTGGCTTCCACAATGGGTGGCCATCGCAAACCTTCGCGTAGGTCACCTGCTTAATCGAAATGCCACTACGATTCTGAAAATGTGGAGGTGCATCCCAAAAGCGGGATTGATCACTCCACGATCTTTATCCTAGTTTAGGAAACACCGCGCCAGCCATTGAATGGCAAACCTTCAAGAATTTATCTTTCGATACACGACCCCACGCAAATACTGACTACTGAAAACCTCCTCGCTCCCCCCCCCCCCCCCTTAGAGAGTGCTACTTTTTGAGCCTGTTTATGAATAATCGGTCATCCGAAACCAAACATGAAATAGGACAAAAAGCAAATTAAAAACAAGGATGGAAGCAGAGGGGAAAAGCTGAACAGTCTATACCACTTGAGAACTACTTTCTCCCTCGCTTCGCTCTTATGCAAATCGTAAAGATAGCACTAATGACAGCGTAGCATTTACCCTTGAGAACCGTAGTCCTATAATAATAAAATTCGCTACGAATATAAGGCTCAAGGGTGTTTTTCCGTTATTTGGACTACTGACAACACTCTTTAGCTTTGTTGATGCCGGTATAGAAAGTCTAGACTTTTCATAATTACTCACACATTTGAGCTAAAATTTTTAAGCAACCACTATCCCGTCAGAAAACACAGCTGTACATACATAAATACATAGATACATACGAACAAGCATAGAAAGAAACTTCAGAGCACAGTTGACGACAAATGAAGTTTTCTAGACAGGATATGGCTCAGGACAAACCACAGCGGTAGCCTCGCTGTAACTAGGTCGCTGCGTATAGCGACTAGGCTAGCAGTTCATCTCATCCCAAACACACTGAGCAGGCAAAGCCCTATTTCCGATGAGGCGGCCGCTTTGGCGCGTCCTGACCGGCGTCCTTCTAGGCAAGTCACCAAAATGTCGATTGTTAGCTTATGCATCAAACACCTAGCTTATTATTGGTAGATCACATATATAAATACCACTCTAGATAAAAATGCACAAAAGCAAACGACTAAGAAATCAGCAGGACGTGCCACCGAATAGGGATCGAGCAATCGCTTCCGTATCAGTGGACCCACCAGAAGCACCACCACTATACCTTGCGGGACCAGAATAGGGAGGCGCAGTTGTTCGATCCTCTTCCCGCTCTGTGACCAGCTGCTTCTGAGCCCAGACGATCATCCGCAGTAATGCTTCGAGGCGAGGTGCAGCGGGTCGATTAAGAGCTCGGAGTACGGCCCCGTTCACTTCGGTAGAGACCTGAATAATGGAATGTATTTTAGAAGAAGAACGAGAATATTCCTGAGTAAAGCAAGGATTTATGGGGATCCTATCAAACTGCCCCGAAGTGCTAGCTGGAAATCATACTTATGAACAAATTTTGATACGTATTTTCGTATGAAGGCTAACGGTCATAATTTTTTCCTCTCTTACGACCATGTCGAACGAAATAAGGAAAATTATATCCATGAAGGGGTTCGCTGGACAGAGGAAATCATCTGCATGTCATTGTGAACCTTCTACAAAGCCTTAAGCGTGTTTGGGTAAAAAACGTTGCGGCAGTAGAAAGAGATTCTTAGTTACTCAACCAAGACACAGTGAACGGTACCATAAGAAAATATCTTCGTGCGCTATTATTCATAAGATCTCGTACCATTTGACGTTGAGACTGATCCAACAGCTTTCCGAAGGGACTTTCCGCTGGCTTCTCGAAAGCTAGCAAGGCAAAAGTTTTTTCCAACCTTTCCAATTGTGAATCCGTCAATGTGTTATCATTTGAAAGATTTTCTTGAGCGTATTCCAACGACCTCTCCATTTCACTGAAAGGCGAAAATAAGATTAGAAATTCAGAAAACGAAAACAACCCTGTGAAAATAAATGCTACATGAGGGCTTCGAAAAAGTTCAGGGATTTTCCTAGTTCTAAGGCTTTAACACGGCTGATTTTGTATTCTATACCTTAGAGACAGTTTATTTAGAAGAATAGAAAAACAGGAAGTATGAATTCAATTAATTTGTTATTATAAGTTGTAAGTTAATTCACTAACCCTCTTCGGATCATCTCAATTAAGTTTTGTTGCATGAGATGGAAGCGCACGTCACGATTTTCATCCAAAAGAGTTGGACACAGTTCCTTGACCTGAATTGCCTTTCGTTTAGATAAAGATGTCGACCTTCATGCTCCATGACTAGTATGTTTAGCTTTTGCATCCATTTCATAATTTTCGTCTCAGAAATTCGGCTTCAAATAAGTAAATAATGTAAGTGTCGCTGCACAGATCTAATGAGAATTCTGCATAGAGGGGGTTGTTTCAAGAGAAAACGTCTCGGAAAAAGAAAAGTAATCATCTAAGTGCGTACATAGTCGGATTAGTAGAACGTTCTCGTCGATCACAAGGATATTCTCAATGGGACACACATACACCGCGAACTTCATGATGAAACGAGATATTGCAGGTTTTTGATGTGGAGTAGAGGCGCAAAGGAGCTTTATCAAGCACACCCTACCAAGTTCGGAAGAAGGGTCAGTTTGGGAGAACTAGAGAACTCATGCCGTAATCCCCAGACTAGCTCTCTGAAGCTAAAATGAGGAATAAAGACAAATGAAATTACCAATCGTAAAGCGTCATCCAACCGTCCTTCTATTATCGCACATCTGATATTCATACGTGCGTCCAAATTCTTGATATCATCCTTCGGCAACTCCAATCCCGATTCCTGACATAACAGCTCTGCTGCCTGTAAACTTATGAATTACAAGCCTGAACAACACCACAGATAAGTGCAGGGTAGAACTTAGAACCCACCTCTCTATACCCTTCAGATATCAGGTAGTCCACTATCAGTTTACCCATTTCTTGCGATGATGGCACGACGTCAAATTGAGCTGAAATAGTTTCTATCACATGGCTTTCAAAAAAATCTGAATGGTAAGATTTCGCTGAAATGGTGCACACTTTTCTTGACAAAAAAATACTAGCACAAAACTTATATCGATTGAATCATTATTTGCTGGCTGCCTGCATTTTTCATGAGGATAGCATTTTTGACAAATGGAAATTTATGCTTGCGTCAAACTCTTTAACGATTAATAAATTATGTAAGTATGCTCCAACACAAATCAATCCCTTCTCATACTTTGCTTGCCGATGGGCAAAAGGCGCCGGCGTTGATAAAATGACAAGCTTCACGACTAATGTGGCTCGACACACCTCTTAGAGGCTTGAACATGACTGTTATTGCTTCGCTAGAAATTGCAAACTGCTTAGCAGTTAAAGAGAAAGCTATAACGCAGCCAGTATACGAGAAATCGGAGCAGGACAGCCTCACGTGACCACCTGAAAGCGTTGAATTCCAGTGATAATTGCTCGTAATACCAATTTCTAGGAAAGGGCTTTTCTTGGGGATTTCACGTTTCTCTCACTGGCGCTTCTCTTATTAGCGCATTTCATTTTATGTCTACCCTACTTAAGATTTTAGCAAATTCCCGAAGTTCCTCTAATTTAGACTCTTTGTCTGATATGACTGTGTAATCCGTCATAAAAGGGAATCACAAATTTATCTTGGGTTGGGAACTTTTCCAGAAATCTTCAAGTTGAACTGTGCAATGGGAAACTCGTCCAGCTTAGTCGAAGTACATTTTCCCTAATATGTTGAAAATAGAAAATTCATAACTCTGATACCCTCACACAGTTAAATTTGGAATCTCAATTAGAAAAATGTATCTGAAGTTTTTCAGCGTCCGGACGTGCACGGGCGCAATCTGATAGCAATCTATTTAGAGCCTTGCGAGATGCACTGAAGTGGCTAATACGGACCGAGCGCTTTTGTAAAAAGGTCATGCGAACGAAACATTACATTGGACCCTTCTGAACAGAAATTCAATTCGAAACTTACGTTTACTTCTTTCCTCCTCGTCACTCAAGGTGGAGGAATCACTGCTATCGGTTTCTGATGAGTCTTCGGAACTGTCAGAAAGCATATCTTCATTCTAAACAAAAGACTTAATTGATTTGACAGCAAAATTGCCAAGCGAGAACGAAATAGAAAAATGACTAGAGCATGACAAAATGGTGCTCACAATCGGATACGCAAAAGGGTCGCCATCGTCGTCCGAATTGTTCCCAACCTCGACATGAGATGCTGGCTCGGGAGCTGCTTCTGGAGCAACCACTACCTCTGCTGCTGGTTGCTCAGTTGAAGGAGCCTCAGCCGGTGGTGGAGGAGCTGCTGAAACGGTAATTACTGTAAAATAACTCAGAATTCAGCCTTATCCATGGCAGGAAGGACAGGGGAGAGTGGCCACTTTCACTCTTCGAACTGGGCGGAGGAAAAACCGAGGGAAAACAAAATATGGGACAAGGTTTCCGGCGCTGTTTGTTGTTTGATATCCTACAGCTCAATGACCGAGGGTTCATTGCTCTTGAGGAACTCCAACGAACCTCTTTGTTGGTGCTCCGTAGATGCATAGGTACAAAGTATGGGTTAAAAGCTACAGGTCACCTAAAAGGAGCTTGGTTTCTAAGAATGAAAATGTATTCATGATATTACACCCCTTGCTACTGCACTGCCTTGATACAGTTGAAACTTTGCTCTATTTATCTGAACCCTTTCCATAAACTATATTCTCTCTTCTCGCTAAAGCGATAGGACGGGAGGAGTCCGAATCAACGATGCGAGACCTTCATCGCCTCCTCCTATCATTGAAATACCTGAGTCATGGCGCATACTTTGAAAAACTGAGGCACACAGAGTGATATACCACACATTTCCGAGAGAAGTTAGTGAAAGAAGAATGGGAAAATCGATGTGCTCCCGTCTGATTTCGCGTCAAGTAGCTCTATTCCAACGATTGTTTTCGCTTCTCTTATACAATTTGCAGATATTATCGCCGGGGAGCGAGGCAAAGCCACAAGAATCGGGAAAAAAGTACGCTTTTTGAAAACATTCCCCAATATAGATTCACTAGAAACTCTTCACAAACGACTCCTTGGACTAATTAAAAGATTTCAACGAGGTCCCCAAGTTACTAAGAAGAGGAGGCGCCCATTAACTTACCTGAGGTGAAGTGATTGTGAGGGTATGGCGGTAAAAAAGGGGGAAGTATTGAAAAAANAAAAAAAACCATAGCAAAAACTAGCACACGATATGCCTACTGCCAAAAGTGGGTAAAGAGGCTAACCAGCTGCTTCAGGTGTGCTTGCACGTGACGAATCACTATACACAGCGCTGCTGCCCGAGTATGATGACGAGGACATTCTAAAAACCTGAAAAAACCTTAAAATTAGATTGAGTTATGGAAAGTTACGATAACAATCAAATGTACACCTTGGATACGAGAATGTACGATATGAAAAGTAAAACTGAGACAATGGAACCGGAAATAACTGCTGGTCCCATCGGGCATTTGCGGCAGGTAGCAGCTGAGATTCTTGCGCGTCATGATAGAGGGTGGTCTGTGATCACACAGCGTACTTTTTTAAACGACTTTTCAATTTTCAAACGAAAGTTATTTATGACCCTTACATCCCTAGTGTTTAGAATAGAAGTTCTTCGAATGCGGTGAATTACTTTCTAAATTCTTTCAGGTATCTTTGTGCTATAGTTTTCTGATGTCTGCTGCATTCACAGTGGGTTATTTTGATGATTTCCTCTTTCCAAGTTCATTTTCTCACAGTTTTTAATGTTTCAGTGCCGACCATTACACACTTTACCTCGCTTACATGATTTTGTACCTCCAACCTGTCCAGCTCAATTTCATCATCGACTCGTTGTTGCATCAAAGTATAACATAGCGGTGGCCTTAGCAAATAATCATGAGGTTTGCTCTCTATATATCGTTAAATCCTTAGGTCCCTTTGAAAGTAATAGGAGATGGTGAACTGCTAGCTTTCAAAATGTTGATCTGGCAAACGGCATTGTTTTCAGCTTGTTGCCTTCCGCAACTCTGCGCTACATCAGCCACCAAGTGGAATCATTGGCGATGCAAAAATTCAGACAAAAATTACATGTTTAGATTCAAAGGTGCTCAAGTTTTATGTTCCTATTGCTTTGGGATCAGCTGAAAATCAAAATCCTTCCAGGTAGAAATTGTAAGCATAGGATTGAATGCTGATGAAACTTTCCTTGGAGTGCTCGGTAGCAACCCTCAAGGCTGCTTCGTTTTCATATTTGACATTTTAACATTGTCTGCTGACGTTCCTGGGGAGGTGAGTGGTTTGCAAATTGAAATCCTCGTTGGCTGTGAAAACACTTCGTGCTAAGGCTTTTCCTATATCAACTATTCGAGTTGGAAATTCGGTCTCTAAAGGACTCGCGTTCGAATGGAACCCAGCAATATCGGATATGTTCGCTGCTTCAGACAACGAGAGAACGTTGAGTGTAGTCAGGATCGATCCACAGGTCAGCTTATACTTCCTGAACGAAATTCATCGTATCATGGTGCTGGTTATTGAAAGTAACTGTTTAGAATTCTTCAAAGTACAGTATGATTGGCGAGAAAAAATTAGAGGCAAATATTAGTGAGATCTCATGGAGTCCGAAAGGAAAGCAGCTGGTCGTTGGTGATGTGCGCGGCAAGATCTACCAGTTAAAGCCGGAGCTCGAAGTATTCTATTAGCTATGCTTATTTTCAATTTCTATTGGGTGGCAGGCTTCCTCGTATGAGATAATTGTGTTCAGCTCGTTCGTACTACAAATGCGCCTGAAAATGCTGGAAATGTATTGGTGATAAATCTGAGCTGGCTGTCTACTACGGATTGGCTGGTAGCGTATTCTAACCCGGAAATGACAAGCATTGCAGCTTTCATGTTGAGCATCAAAAAGGTTAGTAATCTGGTGATTCGCCAGTAAGTTGTCGTCTGAACTTATCGGAAAAATTATTGTTGATGAAGCTGTTCTCGAAAGGTGGAAATGGTGAAATTCTAGGACTTGCTAGAAGAGATTTCATGGATAAGTAACAAACTATGTACCATCTCAGGACAAGCCACCGTCATGGACTCCAGTCAACTTCTCATCTCTGTCCTCGTTGGGGGTAACAAGAAGACTTCTAGTGGACTGGAACGTTGCTCTGGTCGTTTCACCTAGCTCAGCTGATCTAGTAGCGATATCGAAACCTGCAAATGTCAGTGCAAGATGCTATATACATTCCAAGGTTAGAGGAATCCTTAAGGTTGATGTTCTGTTTCAGGCCTGGACCACCACTGGTATAGCATCTTTACCTCAACCATCTAACACAAAATTTGCTATTGGGGTTGCCGTGGATCTTTCAAATCAGGCTATGGTTACTATAGGTTGGTTTGATTCGTAGTTACTTACATATATCCTACTGATTTATATTTCTTCATGTTGGACCAGTAAATTATAATTCGGTTGGAAGACAAAATCTGAACTCTCCAAGAGTTTAGCTGATGTTTTCGTAATTTCGGAAGTTTCTTGACCTCTTCCATTGGCAAAGGCCTCTTTCAAGAATCGAAAACGTTTCAGGAGACGGCTCCTCACGACGCCTTCCTGTTGTTATGTTATTGTACAGTGACGGTTCAGTGCTCTCTCTTCAACTTGCACCACCTTCGAAGGACTATCCTGATTGTAATGTGTGAGTAACTCACATACCCTTCTCTTCTACTTGATAAACATCCTTCATTAAAAGTTTTGGTCGCAGACATCTCTTTGTAAGCTTAAGTGAACATTCTAAGCAAGCGACAAAGTCGATGCTGTTTCAGAGCACCAGTTGCTGTCGACGCGAGCAAGATTACTAATGGACTCCGTCCAACGACTGTGATTGCCGCAACTCCTAGCGTAATAACGCAAGCACCGTCGTCGCTAGCTTCTACACCACAACCCACGCCCTTCTTAAGCGCATTCGCTACGAAAACTAATGAACCGTCATCTCAACCGTCTGCTACTTCTTCTATTACAAATTCATCATTCGGAGTGTTTGGCGGAGCACAATCACAACAATCGGTTGCTAGTGCACCGGCTGCTGCAGCGCCAAGTTTTTCATCTATTGCTGGGGCACCTCCGACTGCACCGGTTTCTGCCCAGAAGCAGGGTACAGGCACTTTGTTCAGTGGTTTTCAAGGTTTAGGAACACAACTGAATGCTACTACAACGCAGCCGGCAACCACTCCGCCAACAGGTTTGTTTGGTTCTTGCTCGAAGCACTTTTTTCTGATATCGTTTTTGTTTGAGGTTTGGCAGGTGTCGGAAAAGCTGCTGCTGGAGTTGCTGCTCACACTCCAGAAATGAAACCTGTGATTTCATTCAATGCATCACTGGATCAAAAAGGTCCCTCTACCACGCCAATTAAACAGGTCTCGGATTGAAAATTTCAACCATTTAGCTAGTGTAGCCATTACAACATTAATAACAATTCAGGTTGCTGATGCTGCTGAGGCCACGAAAAATGCTATAGCTGCAGCACGATCATCGGCTAGAACGGCCATAGAAACTTTCAGTAATGATTGGCATAACTTTCATGAGCTGTTACATTCGTTTTGCATTAATATGCAAAAAGTCGAAAGTAATGTTGATGAAGCAGGTACGTCTCGGTCATTTTGTTCTATTTTTCAGGAAAAAAATTGTATATTAATAGAACCCCGCAGTTACATTGTAGTGAATCTCTTAGAACTTCTCTAAAGAGTTGCTCCATAATTCGACTTAATCATTTTAGTGAGCGCTTTGACTCATGCGGATAATGCAGAAACAGTTGAGGAGATTCAGCGAATGGTTATACAGTTGGATGATGAGCTCCAAGATATGTTAGCCATGTTGGCAGGTGTGTTCGTAGGATCTCATGATGTTGATGTCGTGTTTTTAACTCGTGCTTTGTTATATATGTTGAGAAAGGTGACAACCAATCTTTTCAGATAGAAAGGTTACTGTCGATGAAAGGATGGCGTTAGCAAAAGAATGCAAAGATTCGCAGTTGATTTTCGGGCCTTCGGTAGATCCGTTTGAGGTTTGTTTATTAGTAAAGATTATACATGATCTGTCGTGGACCCTTTTCAAGTAGTTTCACTTTGTTTTGTGTTGCAGAGGCTTCAGTCTGAACGAGTTCTACAAAAATATGAGGACTTCACTCTGAAACTTCATGAAGCCAAAAAACTATTGGCGGATACGAAGAAGATTTCAGTGAGCGGGTTGACTCTTGAAACCTCGAGGACTAATTATTCAACATTTCGTTTTGTTTGCAGACAGTTTGTAAACCTCGACGTGTGACTCAGTTCGATCCAAAATTTGAAGGGCGTATATACGAAAGCATGAAAAACTTGTCACGTTATTCATCAGCTATACGATTACGAGTCGAAGAACTGGAAAGGAAGGTCTTGTATTTGACATTACGAGCAGGGTGTGTCACTTTTTTCGTAAAGCTTCGCTACAGAAGAATCGTTAAACATAGCAAAAGGGTATTACCCAAGAAAAACGTTTTACAGGTTGGACTCCACAAGAGATCACTCCGTGACTAACCTACACACGAGCGCAGCTACGTTAGCTGATGCTCCATCGGCGGTATTCTCATACGTGTATCCGAGGCCAGTAAAACTGGATCGTGGTGCATCGAAAGCCGAAATGAGAGCAAGATTACTGGAAGTTTTGAGATCAAAGGTGAGGATTATCCCATTCTGGCCTCATTCTTCAAAAACTGCGGAGCTGCGCTTCGGTCACAAAGCTTGAATTGAGTGATAGTTTTTTTCTCAACCATTTACACTGACTCATTTTTCTGTTTCTTCTGACCTTTTTCCGTTATTTTTTTGACCCCTAGGAAAAACTGCCTCATTTATTTTCCAATCATATAAAAAGTCGTTTCATTTATTTCACACAAGCATAAAGCCCATCTCAATCATTTCTATTCGCAGAAAGACGTTAAAGCAACTATCAAAAAGTTTGAAGCTCTTCGATTTGACAGCGCACCTAGCGATGACACCTTGAGTTCATCGTTCCTCAATGTCAGCAATATTGAAAGTAGTTTAACACAAAAGGTGAGCCAAATTGAGAGCAAGATCTTGGATTTGAGTGGTGCTTTGATTGTTACATAAATTTTGCTTTACGCTTTACAATCTAGATAGCGTCACCTCCAAGCATCAAACCTGTCTTAGCAACCCGAAATGCAAGCACCCAAGCAGACGCACCACCCCAAGCTCAACCGAAAGTCCCTGCTGCGACGAATTGTAAGTAGTTTTTCTCCGAAAACAATGGATCGGTCTTAGGTAGTGCAAAGCTTATGAATGAATCTTCTGCAACTGCCTTTCAGTACCTCTCTCTTCTTTATCAACAAAATCTGAAACTGTCGCAGTAGCAGGTGCTGGCACTGCTACTCTAGTGGATAATAAGAAAACAACCAGTAGGTTCTTCTCGTTTATGTTTCGGGAATCGGCTTGCAAAATTGCTTTCCTTAGGCACTAATATTGCTCCTATTGCAACATCCACTCCAGCGACATTCAAATTCACCACGGTATGCTTCTTTTTTGTTTTGGACTAATTGTCTGCTGGAATTTACGACAAAGTGCGCTATCAACAGCAGTTACTCCTCTTTAGGGTCAAAGCAAACCTGGAGGTTCCTTATTCTCGTCTGCTTTCTCTGAAAAACAACCATCCGCTACTGCCACAGAAGATAAACGCAGCCAAGGTAAAACCTGTTGTTGTTCTTTTCTCCTTTTATATGACATACAAACGTTTAGATGCATCCCTAGCAAAACCTAATGTCAGCCCAATCACCTCAAAGCCGCTTTTCGGTGGTTCATGTGAGTTTTATCAGGATTTTCCAAAAGTTATGGTTGCATGATGTATCATTTTCAACTGAATGCATATTCTCTTAGTGATTAGTCAGGTTAAGGTTGTAAACTAGCTTATTTACATGTAGAGGAACGATAATCTCCATTCATTATCAAAATGTGAAAGGGGCTGCCGAAAGTTGCAGGGGTACCAGCTTGGGCAGATGAATTATTTTGGGTGGAGGAGCTCTCACATGACTTAACATTACGGTGTGCACTTCTTGAATAGATAAGTATTCCATATATGTACATGTATGACGCCGAGAAGAATTAGAATTGCCCCAAAAACATGGGTTACCGTTCTTTCTCGAGTGCAAAAGTAAACATCATCTTTCGGCAACGGGAACCCAGCCGTAAAATGGGTTTCCAATCCTTTTTAGTCTGTTTCTAACGTGAAATCCTTCCAGCTGCTGCTACCGCCCCGACCGCTGCGTCGCTAGCATCGAAGCCTTTGTTTGGTGAGATTCTCCTTTCTGTCGTCATTTCTTATGAAAGTCGTGGCTTTTCAGGTACGACGGGAACATCTGACAGCGAGAAGAAAGATGAGAACCCTCTCCCAGTTCCCGAAAACAAAGGTCTGATCTGCTTCGAGCCCTGTTGTAGAGCATTTTCCTTTCATTCCATTTTCTTTATTCTACTTTGGAGTGTTCAGCATCCGTAAGTGAGGAAAAGAAGGAAGACAAGCAGGCACCTGTTTCTGGCACTGCAGGTAAAAATTATCCCGACCTTAGGGCTGGTTCTTTATCTACAATAATAGTGGTCTCATTTACAGCTGTCTCTGCTTCGGACAAGAAGGATGAGAAGCCGTCGTCTCTGTTTGGTGGCACAGGTGAGCGGCGAATGAAATATTTTAGTGTGAGATCTACTTGATTGGTCGATAAATTTAGGAACACTAAATGTCGAAAAGAAGGAAGAAAAAGTAACATCGATTTTTGGAGGTTTAGGCTAGTTATATTGTTTTATTCTAAGATGGAAATTGAAGTGACCCAGTAAATTCAAGGAACCACCGTAAATGCTACTTCAGAAAAGAAGGATGAAAAGCCAACGTCGTTGTTTGGAAGTTTGGGTACGTGCATTTTCTTGTTCCCTTGGTTTTTTCCAGAACCTCTTTAACGGTACAGTTACAATGGTTTTGTTATTTGAGGTTCGAATGTTGAAAAGAAAGACGAGAAGCCGTCTACTTTGTTTGGAAGTGAGTTTTGGAACGTCATTATGAGCGAGACAATATATAATTTTTTGTTCTTTAGAAACTGCTACATCTCTGAATCAGGAACAAAAAGAAGCAAAGCCATCATCAATCTTTGGAGGTTAGGAGAAGCTCTCATTACACGGACTGATATGTGCTGAAATTTTGTGAAATTGAATGTTTTAGGAGGCTCGGTTGCTCCAGCCGTTGACAAAAAAGATGACAAACCACCCTCAATATTCGGAGGCTTAGGTGCGTTGATATGGTTCTACTTAGTCGTGGGAGCTCATATGCGCTATTATTTATGTAATACTAGTATGTGAGATGGAACATTCCAGCACAAACCGCGCCGAAGTCAATTTTTGGAAAGGATGTGTCTGTGAAAACCTCTGAGTCCGAGCAATCAGCGGAACCTCCAGAATCTGCAGCCTCGCAAGACGCAACCAAACCCAGTAAGTCAGCTGCTCACAGTAGTTGCCTCGATACTCGACGGCACTCTTTTGTTTCATCATCTAGCGTATGTAAGTGAAAATGGTTGTGAAAAATTTCGCTTGTGATTCAGGTGTGTTTGGGTCACCCAAAGTCTTTGGCCAAGCCGAGACGAAAACTGAACAAGGTCAGCCTTCAGAATTTTAGAACTTGGCAGGAGAAATCAATGTGCTTATTTCTAATTGTAAGCTGTTTGGCATCAGACATACATTCGTTGGAAGCTGTACTTCGTTGAATCGTTCCAAAAAATATGTCTTTAGTGGTCCCTCATATCGTTCGAGTATGTTCGCGAAGAGGCTGGTTCAAAACAGAAAATGAATAAAATTTTCAATATTTTATATTTTTCAAAACATTTCTCTAATGAATATTTTCATGAAGAGGCCATGTAATTTTTAATCCTGACACACGCTGGAAGAAGTGTGATTAGTAGAGCAAACATGCTTTTGGTAAGTGGACCAGAGGTCTAGGAACTACCCCTCCTTCCTACTCGTTGATTCTTCCTCTATTTAGTCGTAACGCCGTAGCTTGAATCGAAGACTTAGGATGTCACATGTACTTTTTTTTTGAAGTTCTTTTGAATTGTCTCGTTATCAATCACATATACACATTACATTTCCGATTAGCTTTGGCTTCGCTCTTGCAGAGGCTGGAAGCTTGCTGCAGGTGTACTGAAATTTGCTTTTAAACATTTCTTATAGGGCCGGCTCAAACCAGCGCTTTTGGTAGCATTTTCGGGTCGAAGCCGGCTGGAACAGGTTAGTTGAAAGACCTTTTTCTATATTGTCCCTAATTATTTGTTTTCTTTTGCAATTGTTTATTCAGAAAGTGCGACTAGCCTTTGTTTTCTTCATCATATCATTTCCTGTTTAAGCCACAGCTGTGACGACATCAAGTCCACCCGCTTCTGTGACGTTTTCTTTCAAACCGAAGACTGCGGCAGAGAGCCAGCCAGCTGCCGCAAGTACTGCGTTCAGTTTTGGTTCTAAGCCCACGACTACCTCATTAGGTTGGCTTTGTGTTGAAAAAAATTTGGAATTCACAATTATTACCTATTATTATCTACTGTTCAAGGTTTTGCTGCTGCAGCTGCTTCAGCGGCCGCGACAGCCGACACAGATGAGGGCATGGATGACGACGGTGCTGCTGGTGGTACATCTCAGGCAACTAGTAGCATTTTTGGAGGAGGTTTTATGAGGTGCTGCATTCAACTTCCACAACGGCTTCTTGTAACTTTACTGTGTAGTGCGCCGTATAAGCTGCTGCAGGGTTTTGTTTATGAAGTGAATTTCAAGGAAGGACTTCCTAGTTGGCTGGGGGCTACCACCGTGGGTGTTTTCCAAGTATTCTCTCGCAAATTTCACCTAAATTTTGAAGTGATTTGGGTTAGAACTTCTAGACTAGTCGCGTGCGAGAACTAGTGAGTTTTTTTTTACAGTGGAATTGGATCTAGCTCGAGCGCAAACGCAGCTAAGAATGTGTTTGGCATGGGAACTAGTAACTTGCTGAAGAACGCAGCAGCAAAGCAGGAGACAAGCTCAATCTTCTCCAAAGGAGGGCAGACATCAGTACGTTTTGTGTTGTTTAATGATGAAAGTGAACACAAATTATCCGATTCAATCACCTTAAAATACATTGTTGAAGGTCTTCGGCTCAGGCTCTCAGCCATCGACATTCGCCTCAGCGGCACAAAAAGCTGCTCAGTCATCTTCTCCTATAACGTCATCGGTCTGTGGTTCATCTGTTTATCTGTTGTTAGCACAAAAACATTTATGGCATTCTCAATTCTTTAAGGTTTTTGGATCAACTCCGAAATTTGGTGGTCCACCGGTGTTTGGAGGAAAACCAGTGTTTGGGTCACCTACTCAAGCTTCAACCGCTTTTGGAGGAGGATCCGCTACTAGTGGGGGATTTTCAGCGTGAGTACTTCTTCTATACCGTACTCAGTGAAAGGACGTCAACGTGCGGTAATTTCGGGAAGATATGAGTACCAGTCGGCTGTAAAAACCAATCCTTGCCCACTAGAGGCTCATCGCTTTCACAGTTCTCCTTCAACAGAACTTGTCTTTGACTAATTTCGGTAGCCCATCCTTTTAATATTATGGCGCATACATTTCAGTTAATTCCAAGGATTTGGTAGTCACTAATACCAGCCAAGTTAATGTGGTCTTCACCTTCATGTTTCATTTCTCTTTCAGGATGATAAAATTCGATAGATTTCTCGCAGATTGCGCTTCACCCGAATAAGTTCGAAATCTCTAAATTAGTCATTTGCGGATTTGTATAATTTTTTTTAGGTTTTCTGGCAACAAAAATCTATTTGGCGGAGTGGCTTCTAGTGGTGGTAGCTCGCTTTTTGGAGGCGGATTGTCGAGTCAAACCCAACAAAAGCCGAGCTCATTGTTTGGAGGAGGGCAACACGCCAGGTTAGATTATAATGTGCATTGGGAAGTTCCACATCGAGCAATTCTTTTGATTTTTTTTCTTTCAGCTCGTTCAGCACTTGGCGTTAACTTCCAATTGGACCCGTCTTATTTACTGACCATGTAAACTTGTTATGGAATCAATTTTGTTGATGTTGAAATGCCGGTAGTGTTTGAATAATTCTGTGAAAATTTCTGAATGAATAAATTTGTTCTTATTTGTTTTTCAGTCGTCCTGTTTACTGTTGTTTGTCGCCATAGTTTGCGATGCGAATTCTTATATTGGAGCACCTGTGGATTCTTCTGTAATGATAGAAATATGAGGAATCTGTTCGGCTATGGAACTAGTTTTGAATGTGCGGCGGGGGTGAGATGTTGATTGTTGTCCATAACGACCCCATCGCAGCGAAGGCCGTTTGGTTAAATTCTATGAAGTGGTGGGCGTGAAGAACAGATGACTGGTCACAAGTTCTATACTTTCTTTGTAGGTATTGGGAGTGCTTCTTTTATTTTTCCAATTTATTAGCAACTTTAATTGGTTTCTCTGATTTCGCTGGTTTCACTGGTTTTATTGCATTCCCCTTCCCTTCGGCCACATAACTTTTTCCTTTTCTATAACGCACAATGATATAAACTCCTGGTGCGACCTGCATGCTGTACGAGAACATAGTGAAGGGAAATGGGGACCTATAGTCTACGAAGTGTGGTGCAGTCGGCAGCTTTGCTGGTGCCCCGCAAAGTGCAGAGCTTGGCTAACCAGTAATCGTACCAGTAAATTTTCGAGAAAAGTCATATCAAATAATCTTTAGAGTCTATGGCGTTGATCAGCATCGCTCTTGCTGTGCGCCACGCATTCGACTTCCAATCAGAATCGTTGTGACGTTTTGAATGCGTCTAGCCTATATAACTGAATCGCTGCCCAGTCGATGTACAAGTCAGTGCTTTTATCCTGTCAGATGTGTCTGGTAGCACCTGACCTATCTCTGTAGGAGTGGGGAGTCTGGGAGACCTTCTATCTCTGAACTACGCCCGTGTGACGGTGCGTGACCTGAAACTACACCACCTCCGCCCTCATATGACGAAGTGGGAACTTACTAATGAAGTATCCATTCAACAGTATCCTCGAGGGATGTAAATCAAGGGAAGAGTGAGAAGATTCTGAGTCGAAGGGAAGTAGAAGAACTTCTGAGTTCACATCTACCCATAGCTGCTAGAATGTAGTCACTTTCAAAACAGGTCACTAAGATTTTTCTGAAGAGAAAGTCTGGCCACTGGGTCACCGCGTACGGGGCGGCGTTCACCCTATGTTCCCTGAGAACCAGTTGGCGACGAGATCACGCTGAAAGAGTGGTCGTAGCGATCAACTACACGTGTTTTGCGTCAAATCTTTGGACTTCAACACCTCATAGCAGGGAGGCAGTGTTCCCGATGTTTAATCACTGAAAAGTTTGAATTCATGAAACCTATGGGTGGCCTTGAAAAGCCTTTTCCGCTTTTCAGTTTCTATGAACTCCATACAACATTACCGTCGATAGAAACTTATTGTTTTCGTGTTCAGCTAGTAGAGTTTATACTTTTGAGTGCAGAAACCTTATTGGGTGGGCTAGCCGTCACCTGAAAGACCATTGCTGATTATGAAAAATACTGTCGATTGATTTGACTTGATGTTTTGTACCCGGAAAGGACAAGTACGGGTCCGAGTACCGCCCGAGACTGGAGTTCTGCCCACAAATCGCCAACCTTGTGAGACTGTCGATTGAATTGGTAGGAAACTGTCCATCGCGGCCTGCCTGAATTCTTTCCGCGTCATACTTTACAATCACTCAGCACCGAAGGAAAACCTTCGTCAACTGGTACTCACTTCAGTTCTTTATCAACTCTCGCCGCTTCGTGGCACTTGCTTTCCTTGAAGGCTTTTCTTTCTACAACTCAATCCTTTGTTTTCCAGGCAAGGACCCCAACCAGGTCCAGGGGAGACGGGTGTCTTAGAATTCGCGGCTGTGCTGCGGCTCCACCCAGCCCTATAATTCTTGAGCAATCGATCGTTTGCGATTAGGATACCTAAGCTCCATAACGGAGACAGCCGTGCTTGGAAAGAGAGCTAAAGCTTTCTCTAATGGAATACCTGGTATTTATTGAAAAAGATATTAAATGCCAATAATTTTGGATCTCTTGAGCTGTTTCGATAGAGTTTCGCTTCTGAGATCTGACTCCGTCTCGAAGAGCAGCTCACTGGCTCAACAAACCGGTGTCTTGGTGAGAGGGCGCAGACGAGCAGAAAACTGGTACGGCGTGGGTTGGCTCGACACGGGTGTTCCCATGGCAAGCGGCGTCGGTTCTGTGGCCACTATCGTGTCCTTCCACCGGGATTTCAGGTCTTTTACTTCGTAACGCGTGGCTGTTCACGATCTTATGTCCACATCTGGCCTCTCCACACAGTAGGGATATCGGTGAAAATGTAGTTGGGGCTTGGGGTAGCGCCCTCTTGAACCATTGGAGGCTAGAACGCAGAGAAGAAGTGTTAGGCAACCTTACTTCTTCTTAGAGATGCTTTTTAGGTGCTAAGTGGGTTGGGGGTGCCACGCGGCGGCGCGGCACTCTTCTCGTCTGCGCCCTCTCCAGCGAGATAGT
>UZAF01016195.1:4136-45209 GCA_900617895.1 Haemonchus placei
GGCGTCGTGTGGAAATCAAATGGCACAGCTCAGACAGGTTGGAAAAAGTGGAGAGTGAGGATGAACAAGTGGGGAATGAGCCGAACTCCTCGGGTACACGTGATCTGAGCTAGGCTCCGTCCGCTAGGGGCGGGGCTTGCTCGATTAGTGGAGTTCACCGGGAATATGTAACTCCTTTGCTCCTGAGCCTAGAGTATTCAAATTTGGCAGAGATGTAGGTGGCAGTTAGGAAAACTAATGGTGGGTGACAGGCGTAGACTCCGCCCACTGGGGGCGGGGCTTCCTCGAAAACAGTCAAATTGGACCTGAGTCGTTCAGATTTGGCGGAGGTGTAGATGGCAAGATGGAAAAACTAGTGGTGGGAGACAGGCGCAGACTGGGCCCACTGGGGGCGGAGTCTACGCCTGTCACCCACCATTAGTGCGACGTTGATGTTTGTAGCTGCCCCCTTCGCAGCTCGACCAAGTTTGAATTCGTGAAGTAAAACCGTTGGAAAAGCAGTTTTATCCATCAGAGATTCCAAAACCTTACAGACTTAGGGGAAAGCGCTATGACAGAAAGCGCAACTAATGACTTACCTAAGTAACACAATATGTCGAGCAGTCTGAATGGACAGCCGCCAGAATTTGAACTCATATGGCGCGTGCGCGGGAACGCCCAAAACTTTCCACACAACATAACAGCAACATCCTCACATTATCACCTCTGATTTTTGTATAGTCGTTCATATAACGATGTCAGTACATATTTGTAATTATGTTTTGAAATCTACTCTCAATTGCTCACTTCACTCCGCAGCGCTCACTCTACGCCATTAATTTATGCACGATTTACCGCTTTGTGTATAGGAAGGATATGAGTGATTGAGCTCAATTTTTCATATCACTACGTTTATCGTAAACATAAGTTCCACTGACGTACAGACAGACAGACCGACAAACGCACAAACCGACAAGCCGACACACCAAGCTCTTGATGTATAAATGAAAGAGATTTGTAATATCTCTATCAAAAATGAGCTTCATTCTTCTGCCTGTGACAATCTCAAGCCACACAGTGCTGATTTTACTTTTATGTTTACAAATCTGAATCAAGATCTCATCCCTACTATGTGTATGTGTATTTATATATATATACATATATATATGATTTTTGCATAGTCATCCATATCACGATGCAAGTACAGATTGGTGGTTTCGTTCTGAAGTTTTACTCTCATTACTCACTTCATCCCGCAGCGCTCACTCTACGCCATTAATTTTATCCACCAAGCTACTGCTTCGTATACATATAAGAGGGAAATGAATGATCGAGCTGAGTTATATATACAGTACCGTTCAAAAAGAAATCACCTCAAACCTTTTTTTCCATAACTCATCTCGAACTCAATGATTTTGACTAATTTTTTGATATGTTGTCAACAGTAATGATATTCGACGTCTCCATCACAGAACTCACGAAACTCTTTTTTATTTCGTTTAACCCTTTGACGACAGCGCGCCTTTTTGCGTGTCTGGCGCGCGGGACAGACGCATTTCGAAGCTTTCCGCTTCCGCGGCTCACCGTTGAGCCGCGCTGTCCCACGGGTTACACATTTTTCTAAAGTAAATGTTTTTTGCTTTTTCATGCGTTCTTTTTATGATTAGTTTGAAATAGGTGTAAATTTGGTAATTATGAGTTTTTAACTTTAGTTGGGTTTGGTTTTATGCATAATATAGCTCTGAGAGCCGAAATTTATCAGCCTGCACTGGACGATTTAGAGGGTGGTTTTGAAAGGTTATTGGCCGAACCCGACGAAAGTAATGTTGAAGAATAGAACTTTCCAAGCTATGTTTTGAAGGTGTACATATGGGGGCTACGATTTGCTCAAGATTCAGATTCAAGATTTACATCGGTAGTCAGCCCACGAGCAAGGATTCAGCAGCTGTGTTTGCTGTGGTCATGACTAATGGACGGACTTTTGAAACAAGGATACATCTCTATACCGATATCTAGTCTGTCTTATTGGAACATAGCACCCTTTTTCCGACACTCGAAAATGCGAAAAGGAATACTAATTTAAGTTGAAGATAGGCAGTTAAAAAGAGGGCAACTTCTTGAGAAATTTGTTACAAACAACTAGCTCGAGCTTATCGAAGTGTTTACACTCCCACAAGAAAAGTACATAATAGGGGCAGTAGATGTGGAAGTCATTTTTACATTCACTGTTTTCAAAAATGCAGAAAAAGTGTGATTTCCAGGGAGAGAATGGACTTTATTAGTAATTTTCAGTAATTAGCAATGTTTTCTTGGCCCACTTTGTGTATAGAGTTATTTGATGATTGCAAACCCATTGAATACAAAAAACGCGAAGTAAAACTGATAATGGAGAAAAACAACCAATGAGAAGGGTGCGGTCCACCGTTGAGCCGCGCTGTCCCACGCGCCCAAAAAACCGTGGCTCACCGTTGAGCCGCGCTGTCGTCAAAGGGTTAAAAGACCACTTTCACATTTTTTCTGAACAGGACAAAATAACATCAGTTTCAATAATTTGAAATAAATCACTTGACTCGAAAGCTATCACCATGAGACTAAAACCCAATTAACTACTAGTCTAATACTTCGCATTGAATCTGTTGGCATCGATGACGGCTTGGTATCTGCGGGGCATTAATTCGACCAACTTGTCGATGAGGTACTCATCGATTTCCTTCCATTCTTCTTCAAAAAGGTCAAACTTCTGAGCAGCATTTGTGACTGTTTTATCGGCTATCCTTTTCTTGAGTTCTTACCCCGAGGGTCCGCTGATTTTTAAGTCAGGGGACTGGCTGGATGAGTCAACGCATCAAATTTCCCGATGAGTCAGCGACTCGTGCGCCCCTTCCAGATCTGTGTCCGGGATCGTTATCTCGCTAGGAATTAAATTTTCTTCGGTGGACAGGACTGGAGAAAGGTAGCATGGATTCCTCCAAAATGTCTACGTACATCTACTGGGACGTAGCGGTGAGGATGTGGTGCATGGACCCCATGCCTAGACTCGGAGACCATCCCCAAACCAATACTGAGCCGGCACCATGCNTACTGTACTGTAATGGCAGTACTTCGACACTGGTATATATATATATATATATATATATATATATATATAATCCTACTATATATAATTCGCTACGTGTGTGTTTGTGTGTGTGTGTCGGTGTGTGTCTGACCGGAAATTCAAAACTCCGATTCCTTTGGACCTAGAGCGTTCAAACTTGCTAGGAATACGGGGGGCAGGATGGAAACACTTACGGTGGGTGGCAGAGGTGGAATCCGCGCACAGGGGGCGATGCGTGCGCAATATAAATTTGAGCCACAGGTTCATAACTCCTGTTTACGTGGACCTAGAGCGCTGGAATTTGGTAGGATTACACTTTTCATACTAACAGTGGGCCCTTAGCATTTTAATAAGTGACAACCCACAGATCAAAATCGGCACTATTGCACTATTAGCATTACACCCCCAGTGGAGGGGTGATATGGGTCAAAAAATTTTTTTCGCTGAAACTTGCACCAGGTGGTTTATCGATGCCGCTAATGACGAATATGGTATCCATTTTTAGCGCTGGCGCTAAATTGGAGCTATTCGGCGCCAGTTGGCGCCGAGGGTGTTTTCACCAAATTCGTCGTAAACTTGTGTACAGGAGTTATCGAGGCCGCTGGTTACGAATATGGCATTCTTTGTGAAACGGGTAGCTCTCTTTGATGATAGGTTGAGCCCAATTACCTGAGGGCACCTTAGAGACTGCGCTCAAACCTCTCGAGCAGACGGAATGGAACCAAAGTGGGGTCAGAAGCATTTTCCCCACCCTTGCAGGCAGCCAGGTCTTGGAAAAACGGTACGACCCCAGGCATTTCCCACGCTTGCAGGCAGCCAAGGAATCGGCATGAGTAGCCGTAGATTCATTTCTCGCTTTCGTTACCAAAATGAAGCAATGGCTCTCAACGTATTGAGACAACGCAATCGCCAGCGGGAGTTGATAGATTTCTCATTGAAGAATGTGTTCGAAAAACTCCGGATGGATCACCTGCAGTTGCAGGATTGGCTGCGATCTATGGGGCTAATGTCTATACCGTTATGCTCATCGTGCCAAGGAACCATGAGTCCGACGAGCACCGCAATGGCTGGGTTGTAACCGAAGATCGTGCCGTACTGGACCGACGAACGAATCGAAAGTCTACGTTCCTGCTAGAAAAGGCTCACTCTTCGACTATTCCAACCTCGGCGAGTCGACTGCGTTTGTTCTGTCCTACTTCCACGACATGGGAGAGGTGAAGGACAAAGCGAGCCTCTCATGAATCCTCGTACCGTTATCCAGTAGGAGAAATGTTTCTGTGACGTGTGCGCAGAACACTTTAGAAGGAACCCAACAATCATCGTAGGATTCTGATGTGAAGTGGAAATCGACGACCCTGGTTACTCGGCGCAAGTACAAGCGAGGACGCTGGGTGCGTAGACACCAATGGCTTTTCGGAGGCATCGAGAGGGGAAGCGGTCGAGCTTTCCTCACCCTTGTTCGGATAAGGGATCCCCACTCTCCTGCGTCTCATCACAAAGTACATAAGAGCTGGGACCACCATATTCAGCGACAGCTGGTGAGCTTACTGTCACATTTCCATCCTACCCCTCGGAAACAGACACCTCCAGGTCAACCATCAGTTGAACTTCGTCGATCCCCCAGAACTGGAGCACATAGTCAGCATGTTGAGTCACTCTGGCAAAAATACAAGGAAGTAGGAAAGCGACGCTACGACATTATCAACGCTCGATATGAAGACTACATGCAGGAGTTCTGCAGTCGTGGGAAAAACAATTTGGAGATCGACGCGAGGCCCTGTACAACTTCTGGGACCAGGTAGCAGCACTGTACCCCTGCTGAACCAGTTCGACATCCTTCGTGAGCTAACCCAACCGGCCCTCTCTAGGGCCACATTTGTAGTCGCAGAGCTAGTCAGAACAAGAGAGCAAGGACGATTCTGAATTTACTGTTAGATATGTTTGTAATTACTTAACGAGGACTTGTGTGGTTCGACGGGCAAGTAGGTGGCATTTTGGTGCTATTGCTCACGTTGACTTTGATTGACAACTGTGAAGAGGGCAGAAGTCAGTGAACAGTAGGCCGACCCGCTTTTGTAAGAAAATGTTCGTGAAAAGGGATGGTGTTTGTTATAAAAATGGTCAGGACCTCGAATAACCCCTATATACAAGTTTACAGCGAATTCGGTGAGACACCCTTAGCGTCAACTGGCGCCAAATTTTCGCCAATTTGGCGCAGCGCCGGAAATGGATACCATATTCGTGATCAGCGGTCTCGATAAGCCTTCTGGTGCAAGTTTTCAGCGAAAATTTTTTTTGACCCATAACACCCCCCACTGGTGTAATAGTGCAATAGTGCCTCAAAATTGTCTTTGGTATCTACGATGTAGCTTTGACCGTTCAGTATGTTTCACTCGATGAGACGGGATGATAGAGTAGGGTGACAAAAGTGAGTGGTAAGTGCAGTGATAGAGACCCATTAGGGCAATACGATAACCAGATTAGAACTTTGTTTGTTTCTTACTGTTAGATTACGACCACTAACCAGCGAGGTTTGTGACTCAATGGAGGATCTTCTTCGCTCGATATCATTTGCGACAAAACTTATAGACCGCCCGTAATCTGGATTCCTCAACTAATGATATCTCCGTGAAGAAAAGGGTCCCATTGAAAAAGAACATCTAATAACGGTGCTATCATCGCTCAGAACACCTCTATAGCATCATCTTTGGTTATCTAGCAGTTGGATTTTTGATGGGTATTTCTTTTTAATAAAGGGGCAAGAGATCGGGAATTCCAATTGAAGGCGTAAGCACCGACTTCCACTGTGTACCACTTGCGCTGCCCTGTTAGTCTTGTGTCGAATATCGTGTACAGGAAACTACTACTTGTTTCAAAAAAGGAGCGGAGAGTTAGCCGACTTACTACAACTTTGTCAAAGAAGGAGGGAAGCCCGGCGTTAGTCGCGCGAACTATGTGATATGCTACGACGACACATTCTATCTCGAGCTCTGTTTCAGTTTCATACTCTCACTCAGCCAAACAGCGGAAAAAACTGAAACTCAGCTTAACAGCGGAAAAAGACCTAAAATCTGTAAACTTTGAAAAAAGGGAAAAATTCTTCAGTCCAACATTTCTCGGGAATAGGGTGTTTGACACAAGGAGGAGAGCCTGGCGTTAGCCGTGCGATCCGACTGGTATATATGTATTTATATAATTCAGCTCAATCACTGAAGCATTACATATAGTAGCGCTCAAAAGTCTCCGGCCAAATGCTTCTTCAGCTGTACTTTTCGGTCGTAACCATCGTGTCAACGCCATAGCCTGCTGCTTTCGACTACTCCTGTGCCTTCCAACGACAGCAATATCGACGCCCCCGATGGGCTTATAGCACCACTACTATGCCATCTCTAAGTGGTGCCAAGCTGCATGGATCGAAGCTGAATGGTAACAACTGGAAAGATGGTCCGTAGCAATCGAGGACCTGGATGCAGCGTAGCCAAAAAGAAGGTGGGAAGGCTTGGTTGGGATCTGGATGAGGATAAGTTCGGATCGTACCCCAGACCGTGGATTATATGTAGTGTGGTATTCATGTATATTTCTTTGCCTTTTTCTTCATAGTATTTTTCCATAGTATTTCTTCACAGTATTTTTCATAGTGCCTTTTCTATTTAACCGCGTTTAACCATTCATTCCGTATCGACGTAGTTTATTATAAAATGTGTATTATACATGTGTGCTGGTAATACGTAGGATGTTGGAAACATCGTTTATATCGCAGTTATTCTTGGCATGCAGAGAATAACCATGTAGGCCCTGGTTGGACCGAGTGCCCAGTGTCCTAGGGAGCTCGGCACTGGGCTGGCAACCCTCGTAGCGTACTGCGGAGGCAGTACCAGCCCGTTGGAGCTTGCAAGGGAGACTGGGGCAACCCCAGGCCTACCAAGTCCGTGTGGCAGTTGAATCCGAGCATGGCGAGCGGGCAGAAAACCCCGGCCACCTAGCTCACGCCGCCGGGGACGCCCTGCAGAGCGACCACCGATGCGGAAGGGCTCGGAGGACGTCATTTCTCGAAGTCACTTTCCCTCTCCTACGGTGGTTTGTGCTTCAGTGTGAGCCATCAGAGCGAAATCGCTGATTTTCGCCCATAAACATATGAAAATTAATCAGTGCTCTTCATAATGTACATTTTCCTTCATCATAATGAGAGGAGTTGAATATTATCTCAAGGGTACGATTTGAAATTTCGGAGCCCTTGCTTACAAACAGAAAAGATCGTGGTTGTTATGATGAAATGTTTGCGATTTCATCATTACTTCTGATTGGCCTACGAATCTATAAGACTTCTATTCAATGTACTATTGAACATGGTCCTACTGAGGGGAAAGGAAGCGCTTCAAAATACGCCACAGTTGCTGCTCCTGAGTAATCGTCAAAAAAAAAGCCCGGGCCGATAATCCTTGAGAAACCTTTCGTGCCACCTCAAAAGTACTCGAAGTGATTTCGAGTTATAGTTAGTACAGCAGACGATTATATCGAATGACGGCACCCTTGTTTTGGTAAGGCGACGCATAGTGAACTGTTTACATGAATTCATTATGCTTCAATATGATTTGCGGTTTCTATAATTCGTTACCATATTTATGGGGCACCCTGTAGTACTACGAAGCGCGTGACGGATTCTGCTACTCTTTGCCTTGCAAGCTTTTTGCCAGTCCCTATCAATTGTTATCACTTTCCTACGTCATTACGGCCTACGTCAGTACCTACATCTGTATCCCTTTAAAATTCGGACGCTCAAGGTCTAATGGGAAAGGAGTTATGAATATGCGGTCGCACACACCGGCGCACAGACCAACACACACATCAACACACTAACCGACACACATACAGACACACATATACCGAAAAACTAACCGACACTCAGTGAGTCATTCATGATAGGTCATGGTGGCCATATTGGTCATCATGACTTATTATGAATCCTCTGCTCATTCATTATTATTATGTTATTATTATCCTCAGCTCATTCAGTTTGAACTAGAGAAGCAGATGAGCAATATTATTTGATCACTCTAGTGTCAACCTATCTCGAACTGATGAATGATGACTGGACGGGAACCTTTCTTTTCCTTCTTTGCTCCGAGGTCCAAATGATCGCTTCATAGCTGCTTTTGAAGTTCCTGTCAGAGACTTCCGCGTTCCAGACATCTAAACTTTTGTTTCAATTGGAGGGAGTATTTTTTCCAATGTTGGAGAATTTGGGCCAATCAGATATTGCTATCACATACACCTGTTTCCTGATCCTCGTATTAGGCTGCAGTATACTAATTGCCTATTAGTATACTGAAGCTTAATGTTGGAGGGGACAGACGTGTGTGTAAGGGAAAGAAAGTAAAATTTTAACAGAAGGCTTCTGAGCATACACATTATTGAATCGGGACGTAGCAAACCCTTCAATGGTATTTCCCTTACTTTTTTCACTTGAATGAGTTCGAGAGGAGCTGTGAAAATTCAATATTGCACAACCAAGGTGAAGCACGTTGGAGATCTTCACTTTTAACATACGGATGCTATTAAAATGCTCATCAATGCTTATCAAAAATGTGGTCATCTATGTCGAGACCTCTCTATGAGTATTTTCAAGTGCAGTTGCTAAGCTGCAGGCACTCGCTATCTATTTATCAAATTCAAAGATTTAGATACCAAATCATCAAAGCAGTTTCACAAGGGAAGTATAGTATTAGAAAGCTGTTCCCGAGTTCTCATGAGTATGGTATCAGCGATCACTTTCTGAGGACGGAATTGCATGAAATAAACGGGTACTTTTGTGAAGAGAGATTTTGAAGTAGTGATGATATCGTTCGTTCGTTTGGCTTAGCTTTGTTCTTTTTGATAAAATATTCAGTAAGCTTGGACAACAGTATGGATTCGCCGGATTCATTCGCGAAAATTCAATGCAATAATTAATCTCTCACTGATCAACATTGAATCATAAGCATCCATTGGGACAGGGTCACATCATAATAGTTTTACACAAAGTGTTTTCCCCAGATGAATTGGTCGCATAAAAACTTGTCTTTCTCGTTACTACTGCAGTTCCCACTCATTCAAAATGAGAAATATCATAGTGAGGGTTAAGCTAAGTGCTTGCAATAAGTCTCAGATTTCTTTTTAGTTTCAAGTTTGCTATTACTCTCCATACTTGAAACGAACAATTTTTTTTTCGCGGGACGGTACGAGATTTCTTCCTCATCCGGGAGCCATCATCGTACTCTGTGCGAAATAGCGATAGCAGCGACGTAATCTGTTCGAAACAACTCTATCGTATTCGTCAAAAATGAAAAACATCATGCAAGTGCAAAAAGTTCCGCAAAATTTTGCAGATAATTTCTGAGTAAATATCTTGTAGTTCAACTCTAATGGAGACAGACCTTTCTCATAACCACAGAAATTGAAGACGGTGCACATCAAGATCGAATTTCCAGACATTAGGGGGTATGTGTACGAACGTGCGTCCTAGGGTGCGCGCGGCAAATTGCGCGACGAAGTTGTAATGTTCTGAACGACTTTGGCGCCTATAATTGGGGCTCAAATTTGAAATAGAGTGAAATAGGAGGATCATCTGACCCAACTAAACTACATTATTTCGAGTTTGCACCCCGAAAATTGGCGCCGCAGTCGCACAAATCGTCACGAACTCCGCCGCGCAATTTGCCGCGCACACCCTCGGACGCACGTTCGTACCGTCCCCCAACATTAGGGATGACGAAGTGCTGCAAATGTTAAATGGATAAAGAGATATAGAGCAAAGCTTTGCTAGCATTAGTGATTCTGGTATTCTAGCATCTTTCGGGAGTAGAAGAGAACTAGGCACAGGAACGCCAACCGTTATGCTATTTCTGAAAGCTCAGAGCCCTACCAGTTGTGATATCACTGCATCAGTCGCAGTGGCTAGAAATGCTCATTAGTTTGACTGAATTCCATGCATTAGGAACTAAAAGTTCTCTGAACAATGTCCCTTGACATCTCCGAGAATTACAACCAAAATTGGGATGCAACCGGAACCACTGGAGACGGCATATACCCCCTTCTTTCTTCATCCTAAGGACTTGCTGGAGCGTTAGATATCGCTAGTTTTCTTGCTGCAGTCCTCAGGACCAAAGTAAATTTCTCAAAAATGAAAGATTAGGAAGCTTTTGCAGTACGAACGATCTCATCCCTAAGTTTTGGATAGGTTTGTACAAATCATCAAAAACATTCAAAGCGTTTTACTGTCATCACTTGTCCTACTGTTTGCCGTCATCACTTCGAAGGTCTTTGGATTTGTGTCACAGCATCAAACTCCGAGCACATTGTGAACTTGTACGCAGTGAGTGTGAACGCTTTGGAAGACATGTTAGCTTTTATTGGTTGTCAGTATATCATTTCCATTAATCTATCATCTGCGATCAAGCATTGCATTCATTGCACACTGAGTTAGCAAGGATACCTTGCAAAGAGACAGACTGGGGTGGGGGAAGGCGTCTGTTCCTTTTTTCTTTTCCTATTATCACTGTCATCTGTTGTTATAACTTCCTGTCAACTCAGAGATTGTCATTCTGTCACCCGCATCCCTTCCAGTCTCAAACCTTTTTTGAACTCTCAGGGTGCAAGAAAGCGGGAGCTATGAATTTCTGGCCGAACACATACGCAACACACACACACAAATAAATCTACGAGTTGACAGGCATAAAGCGGTTTTCATAAAGTAGTATTATTAGAGCAGAAGGGGCTGAGGAAATCGAAGTGCACGGAATGGGATGTACTTGAGAACACGGAGAGAATGTCGAAGAAGACAACGAGCATTCGGCTCTCCACCCTACGTTTTGATTCCCCTCTTCGTTCTGCATCGACATCGAAGTTGAGCAGAGAGGGAGGGTTTTTAGGCAGCGTCATTCACCGTATTGCGCAGGCGCAAAAGACGTATACGGAATTTCTCACTGCATCGAAAGGAAGTCTTGGATCTGCATAGCGATCGACATTTGAAAGTTGTTGAAAACGCAATGAACGAAAAGTCATGTCTATCAGAAATACTGCATGGTTCTGTAAGGATCGTTAAATCAAGTAGTAATCGGGCTCCCAGATCTTTGACGAACACCAGAATATCTGATTTTTTATGAACAGTCTTCCCAAATAATTGAAAAAGCGCGAGTAGATGGATGAGGGCACTGTTCAGTACAGTGCACATAATGCGAAAGATCAAAGAGCACCGTTCGAAACTTGAACATTACACATTCTTATGTTCAAGTTAGATTTTCTTGGGATCAAGACATGTTGAGCAGTGCTCACAGCTTTGCTGTGGAATAGCTCCCCTGGTTGAACGTTTCCTGCAAGTTCTCTGTGAAAATTATAAGGCGACTCGAAGCTGATTGTGAGCTACCGCACTGAGTGTCAACAGGCGCTATATCTGTCGCAACAGCTCTCAGAAACCTGAACCCAGACTATCTTAGCCGAGCAAGTACCTTCTGTGGTTTCAGCAAAGTTGGCCGACGTCCTTACTCGCTTAAAACAACAAGCTACAAAAAAGATCTCATTTAGAAGCAGTAGCATAAAAGGAACTCATACTAAGAAAAATCAGAATTTTTTGGCAGATTTTCATTTGTGACAACCAAGCACTCAATCTGCTAGTTCTGAACTGCTCCTAGTGTCTCTAACACTATCTTCATTTTGTGAAGATTTATAAAGCGGCTTTGCTAGAACAACCTGTCAATTGCAATAGTTCAAAATATTACTGAAGTTATTGCTAACCGGTTTCCACATACCTTTTCAATACCATTTGTTCTGTCAGGGGATGAGAAGGAGTAACCCCCATCCATAGTTGGGGATTGTATTGCTTGTCGGAGGTTCTTCGCTGCGTCTCTTAACATCTCCTTGTTCCTACGATCGAGTTCTGTCACCTAAACACAAACGAATAATTTTTTTAATATGCCACTGAGGAGAATGAGGTTTCACTCTCAAACCACATGAAGACACTTTTATATTTAACAACTTCATTACTACTCATGAATCATCAGTGCAAGCGCCTGTATCTTACACACCACATGCTTATGATCTTGAAAGGGCTCTAATTATCGCGCTCACTGTCTCAGATCAGGACTGAGACTGAAAACATGTAGCCCACAAATATTTTTTGAGAGGCTGCTTTTAGAGTTCGCCGGTGGGCACATGCCTTCACGCGCGGTGGCGCCGGCGGCGGCGCTAGCCACTTGTTGACAACACTAGTACGTGTTCCATCGGCGTCCAGTGTTTCCAACAAGTGGCTAGCGCCGCCGCCGGCCAGCACGCGCGCACAGGGCCCACTGGCGGACTATGAGAGCATCCAAAGCCGTGAAGTCCAGCTTGAGATTGAGGATTTCGGAACAGGAATGATAGATGAATGATGAGGGTGAAAGGTGATACATCCCGGCACGCTTTTTTTTCTTCTGTTCACGCATCCTCGTTCGAGAGTATGGCATGCGCTATCGTACCATGCTATCATTTTATAAGGAATAGAGACATGGTAACATAAACTGGAACTGTTTCCCTGCAAACGCGTTGAAAGTTTGTCTGATCAGGAAGAAGCAGCGCTGCTTGACGGTTTCTCATCTTTCAAGCCACTGGGAATCGGAGGGGACATGTGAGCACAGTCGTACTACCATCACCACTTATATGAGTTGAGATATTCCGTAGAGATATAAGCAGGATCGACTCGATCGATGAAAAAAGAGCACCATGCCTGATTTGCGAAATTGTCTGGCGAATAACAGCACGGGTTTGTGTCAAGTCGTGCGTCCGAGGGTGCGCGCGGCAAATTGCGCGGCGAAGTTTGTGGTGGACGACTGCGGCGTTCATCATTGGGGCCCAAATCTGAAGTAGGGTGGTTACCAAGGTCAGCTGATCCTACTCTTCTACTGTACTTCAAAATTGAGCTCAAAAAATAGGCACTAAAGTCGTCAGAATAGGTATAACTTCGCCGCGCAATTTGCCGCACGCGCCCTCGAACGCACGACTTGACCGCCCCCCTAACAGCACAACCAGAGCCTATGCAAGATCACGATCTTAGTTTTTAGGTGGGTAGGACATTCTCCTTGAGAATAGTGCTCCCCTCGACGGAGGTCGCTGCCGTTGTCATGTGTGAAAGCGCTAAAATTGAGGCAATAGAACGAGGAAAGCCTGCAGAGCGACCCGCTTTTTTTCTACTCCAGGATGGCACCTGACCTCACTTGTCGAAGATGGCTCGCTTTAGTCTACATGAACTTAAGTTGACCTGAAGTCTCACTTGCGCTTGTACGCTTTTCCAGAACACCTAATTCTCGCGTTCTACTATGGAGTCAACTGACTTGATAACGACTTTCAAAAGTTCTTCAGTCGTCATCCTCATCATTCCTGAAAGCAAGCCATTGGCTGACTTGCTAGCTACTGGCTAACTAAATTTATCACGTTTATCATAATGGTGATACCATGTTCTTTCTCTGTTTTTTGGAAGAAATAAACAAAAATGCTAACTTGTGAGCAGAATGTTTTGAGTACTATTGTTTGAGAGAGTATGTTTAACACTGTGGATAGCAAGATGTCCGACCTCCGTACTTTTTCTGCGGGAATCTGGCCGCGGTGTCTCGAGGTGGGGTGTGGTTCCCTGCTGTGGTGTTGTTCCAAGTCGTGCTACCCATCTACTAGCAGGTGTTGCCTGCGTAGGTTCTGGTGGAAGCCTGAAATCTCTGATGTTTATATCGTTTTACTGACTTGTGTTGGGAACAAGCCCCTTCGACCGTAGTGTTTTTATAGGCAGCTTAGGTAAGAAAAGAACATCACAAATCTTATTGTGTTAAGAAAGGTAAGGCATCGACATTCCTCCACTTATTGTTACGCTGCTCTCAGTCAGTTCAAGATGTTTGAGAACTTATCGATAGATATTGACAACCGGCAGAACAAACTCATAAGTTTGAAATTTAAATTTAGAAATTGTTCAGCTGTGTTAATATCTATCAATACTTATGCGTTTGTTTGCTGTTGTTTGTTTGTAAATTTTGCGATGTTGCTTCGATTGATATGTTTTCTTTTCCTTTTTTCATCCTAGTCCTTTTCGACAAAATTATACCAAGGGATAAGTCGCGATTGATCTTGCTTACCTGTACTGGTCGGAAAAACTGGTCGAAAAAGTACCCTTGCAGATATGACATCAGATTGCCTGTGCAGTTCTTGAAAGCTATTTTGCGCTGCGACAGCTTTTGATTCTTGCTCTACAGTGTGATATTGTGCTCTACACATATCGCAGTAGCAATAGAAATTCCAAGAGTCAGCGAAGCCTTTTAGTCCGTTCAGTCATTCGAGAGTTCTTTTAAAAGTAAACTGTCGTTTGTGCAAGCAAGGTTCCTCTTATTTGCTCCTTCCTCGTAATAAACATCCCAATGAACCATCTTCTTTCTGACTCATGTTAAAGGGTAATAAACCCATTGATCCTGACACCCATATTGGTGTATGATGCATCGGCTTCACAGCAAAGTTTCTCCCCTCACCAAAATCTTGATCGATTCATCCTTCGAAAGGAAACCTAAATTCTCGTGGCAAGGAGCTTAATACTGTGACCTGTAAATGCAGACATAAGTGATATAGCTAACAGATTGTTTCTCGCTGAAAATGGTGGAGCACCTCATTAAAGTTGCTGTCGTAGCCAACGCAAAAACGCTTGTGGTGAGGAAGGTCTAATTTACCATAAAGACCAAGAAGAAGCATATGTTGAGATCGGAAGAACGATATTCATTTGTGAGGTTATTCGAATTCAGTTGTTACTCGAAGACACTTCCTCTACAGAGTTATCAGAGACGTGACTAAAGAAGAGGGCATATTTGATGAAGTGCATTATTTTACTGGTAAGTATTTTACTTACCTTGTTTGTGTCAATGTGTTTTTTATGGTTTATTTAGGTTAGTGATTTCTACTTCGAAGATGTCCTGCACGGCCACACGATCACAAGCGTGGTCTCTATTTATCAGAGACCGCGCGGAAAACCGCGCACGCACGCCGAACGTCGGTACGTGGGAAAAGATCGATAGCATTCGACACGTTCGTCTTAATTCGTAAGAGCATTTTTATCTTTCTTTCTATTAGTCTAGAGCATTGTAAGCATTCTGCTTGATCCTTTGAACAACAGGAGCACCTCATCTTCTTCCTTAGCATTTAGATTGATCACTGGAGCATTTATGCATATTTTGGTTTCGAACAACTTTTCGAATTCTATACTTCCTCATCGAATAAATCTTGAGTCGATTAAATAATCGTCGACGTTATCTAGGGCATGTTTCAATCTTCAGGATACCTTGTTCATCCCGCTATTCCAGGATTCCAACGATTCCGTCAAAAAACTTATTCAATTTCAATTTAGATTTGAAAGCAATCGAGAATTTCTTGATCTTGCTACCGAATGAGCAATAATCAGAAGGCGTTATGTCCGGTTGAACTTGAATTCCCAGCACGAAAATTTACTACGAGTCATAAACATGCTCAAAGAGTTTTGAATGATTCCTTGTGAAGGAGTGCTCGTTGTATTTTTTGAAATGTTTCTACCATCTTACGATTTTGGTGGGAAATTCAAAGTAATTCTCTTAATTCAAGTATTGGCCTAACGCTGTAAAGTAATGGTCTTCATAAGAGTCCTGAACGCAAGCCGAGATGATTCACTGTATCCAACAGGTTCGATCCTTCTGGCAAAACAATGACCGAAACTCATCGAAGAACTACCCTCTTTACTGAATACTCACCAGGCACTACCCTCAAAGTTGATGAAATCCTCTATCGTCACAAGCGACTGTCATTAGCGAATGAGATTTCTCGATGTGTCTTGAACTAATGACAGCTCGTACATAGCTCGCAGTGCGGTAAGTATGGCAGCAGGTCACTGTTCATAGACTGGCACTCACCTCTCATCTCGAAGTTCATTTGCAAAACACAAAACGCTGAAGTTTCCATTTCCTGTTCAATATCGTGCGCTTCACATCAAAATTATGGCCTCCATGTTCCTCAACATTATGACGACCGAGTGCTACCAAAAGATTTCCACGCTTTATACTAGCTAGATATTCTTTTACCCGTATAGCCGGTTGCCTTCCTATCTCTTTCATATAAGTCGATCCACACGTCCGATATTCCAGCTGGTAGATCACGCCTATATGCAGCCCTCGATCCCCTGTTTTGCCGTAGGGACATATAATACAATCGTTTGTCAAGCCGTATTTTCAAAGAGCCGGCTTCGAGTTGGCTTTTGGTTGACACTGCTGTTAGAAATATTCACCAATGAAACAACATTTTGCATGTCACTCTGAAAATACTCTGCTGTGCCGCAGAGCAGATGTTACCGAAGAAAAAGGAAGAAGGAGCGGTAATCTCGTTACGACATCGGTCAAGGCATATGACGCTTGACCGCATAGATCGAAAATCCTCATTTTCTAGTTATTGTTACGATCCAGTGTCCCCTCCAATGTCGCTTTCCTTTGATAATCTAACACCGTACGTCGTGGACTAAGGCAAATACAAAATAGAACTGATTGCGGATTGGTATTGGCAAAGCAGTGAATCAATGAAACTTGACTGGTATCGGAATAAGTTGAAACTAGACAAAAGGTGTGAGACAGTCATATATCCTACGTTGAGGGTGCAGACAGATTTTACATGAAGCATTTCGCGGAAAAGTGAGTAGCGACAGCCTAAGTTAAGTATAGACTGGTCCTATTTCGAGGGATCGAAACAATTGCTCGTTACGCACTAGATACTTTGACTGGAGCAAGTAAGGAACCGGTTCGGTTTTAATTCGATCATTCAGTTAATGTACGTGAAGAACTAGTGATAGTATAGAAGCCTCAGCAGGCACAACAAGGTGTAGAAAGAAAGCCATTTTTTGAGATAAATCGGGTCTTTTTGATAATAGCTCTAACTTCAGATCCACGTCCTTTCAGCAAAGAGCGTGAGCCCACTTCAAATATCTGGTCAGATCGAGGTCAACGATCAACTTATGGCATGCACAGTCGAAGTAGCAACCGGAGAACTCTTATCGAATTCGCCCTTACCTTCAAGTGCATTAGATTGATTCTTTGAACTTCCCCGTTCGACTGCATCATCGACACACACACATTGAGAGTTTTTGAGTAGCTCCTCTACTGCCCAAATTTACGATATTATCACCCCGTCATTTTTGAGATTTGCCATGGGATTTTATCGTAGCAGATGACTTCATACCACCTTCGCAAGTGCCACTGATGCAGATTTCATCGTGACGGGACTTTCAGCAAAAAGCACCACGGATTAGTAATCCTCAAATAGTATATGATGAGGTCGGACGATATCCTGACGAATATCTACGGGCACCAAGCAGCTGGAGGGCCACAAACTTCGCAGAACGCTACCTCTACTTCTGGGACGATTACGTTACGTTTCGAGTCAGCCTGCATAACAGAAAATTCCTTGAAAGCGCCGTGGGTCCTAAAAAGCAAATGATTTGTGAAGGATTGGGCTGGAGCTGGTCTCATCCGAGCAATACGCAGACCTAGCGCGCTGGGCCACGCTTGACTTTTTTTTGTGAAAGCCATGTCAAGAGAAGCTGGAGTCGTACTATTCCGTGGACAGCAGGATGACATCGGCTTAACAAAGGTATACTATAGATACTCCACAATCTCCCTGAGGGAACAACCGCACAGAGAATTGTCTTCGAAAGCGACATCGATGCTTTCTACCCACAAAGCCGCAGGGCAACACGGTTAATGCCCTTTTGAAATTCGGAAGACATGATTAACCTAGTAACAGGAGTCATTTCACGCAAAGCCCCGCAGAACGATTCTAGAGAGCCACCCTTTAGCAGCACATTGAGATTTCAAGACTGCTTAGGGTAAGCGGTTCCCGGATATGGAAAAAATTCGGAGAATGTGGCTATCAAAGGCAGAATGTCATCACTCAGTACTAGCTGGATTACCTGGCGAACTCCAGACTCTCATCTTTCTCGTGTCAAAGTTTACCCTTTGCCTGTATTAGCCTACGTCCTATGTTAGGGTGACTTGGTTTATTTTCCACTTATACCTATTTAAGCGTGTAATTTTACTCAGATTATGATAACTTCACGCACACTTCGCTTTCGCTCCACCCTACCTGCCTCCTGAACCCCTACTAAATTTGAACGCTTTGGTCCACGGGGAGAGGAGATATGAATTCCTGGTGAGTTACACATACACACGGACACACAAACCAGATATTAGGACGTTATATATAAATATATCATTCATGATCATCGACAGTCAAGAACTGAGAAGCTTAGTTGCCGGGCTCGCTCACTATGCCATTGTCCATCAAAAACTACAGGTTCCTTTCGCGACAAGCATGTGGCCGTGCTCTCGCAGCGCAGTGGAAGCTTCTTTTTTCAAAGCGAGTCGCTGTAGTGGATAGCCAGTCATGGCATTCTCACCTACGGGTGAGCCCTACAACAGGGTTATGCGTCCTTAACAAGCGTCCATCCTTAACAAGGAGTATAGCCGCAAGATTATTCGGCACCCGTGATAGGGCACGCTCACTTAATCATATGCAGATAGATCGGCCCCGACTTGTTTATATACATGATGTGGAATAGAACTGTTGTTTCGCTCCAGGCTACTTGTTTTCTTCAAATCATATTCTTCTGTCTTTTTATTTCTCGCCGTTCTGCTTTTTTTAGTTAATTGTTTTAAAGGGAGGTAATTAATAAGTCCGACTACTGTGATGACAGCCTTCTATCGATCTCGGAGTCGGACCAGCATAGAATAAAAAAAATTATGAGTGTTTTTATGGTTGTGTGTTATCCGCATTTTTACCCCTGTGCAGAATAAAAATAAACTTACGCTTCTGACGTTCTTGCACGAATCGACATCATCATAGCATTTTCTGCCGAAATTGCTTGCATCTATGCAAATATTTCGTTGTCTGCCCATTCGATTTTGTATGCAATTCGAATTTTCTACGCCGAGATGGCAAATTCTTCTTCAGCAATTGTTCATGCTTACCTTGTAAGCCATAATTTTCAACCCCAGCGCATCAACGTTCAGACGAAGTTGCAAATTGGTCTCTTCCACGTTGTCTTCGAGGTTTTCGAGGCCTTTCACAAGCCATTTCGAGTCAGCAAGATTTCCATAGACAATAAAGCTGTGGTTAGTCATCTAAAGAAAAACGTTCAATTCATTCACCCACTCATCAAATTACTCAAGGGGCTAATATTGAATAAGCAACCATCTGAAACATTTTCTTTGCATTCCCTCGACTAATTTTTATCTTTCAAGTTCTAGATGCTCGCACAAAATTTATTTGAATGATCGAAGCATGAACTATTGTTGTAAAAATTCCCACATTTTTAACTGAAATTGTGCTTCCAAGGCGTAAAACAGCGGGTTTCCTTGAGAGCCGGGAAACAACATTTGCAATGGTTCTTTTCCAAAAATTTTAGAGGGTTACTTGGAGAGCTTTCCTAACATCCTATTCTCACTTTCTGGAAGAATATGAGTACTGACTTGTACATGGATGGTCGCCGCAAGTTTTTGCCTGATACGTGAGCAAGCTAAATCACACTACAATTTTAATAGAAATCAAATGCGGCGGTCATTCCCAAAAACGACTGCTCGTGTCGGAAACTTTGTATCGTTCAGACTCCTTCCCAATTTCTCAGGAGAATTGGTGAGGAAAAGCAATTGATCACAAAGTGACAAGGCTCGTGTTGGAGCAGGGTGAGTAGAGCAGCAACAGGCTTGCTTCAGAAACAAGATGTGACAGGATGCTATCAAAAAAATCGGTTCTAGACACAAGAGTTTTACTGGAGATTGCCTCGCCAGGCATTACATGATGCACTACACAGCGAAACTACGATATATACTGCTTATAAGAAGGGAACCACATCGGTCAAGACCTTATTTCATCCTTAATCGTTCACCGATTGCCTACAGAGTCAAATACTTATCCGAGGAGATACTCATGGATCACAGAGATCATGAGCTTTCAGCAACAAATGATTCATTTCTGACTGAATTTTTAAAACAAGAATCTTCTATGATCCACAAATCCCTCAATTATTCCATACAACTATGCTTTTTGCTTACACTTCGCTACACCCAAATGTGTGTTGCCCGTAATCTTAACAATGTCCATCCTTCGAGAGTTTACTCCTTTCCTCTACTAGGTTCATGACTTATCGACTTTTATGCAAGCGAGCAACTTGGCTAGGCAACCTAAGACTTGGACTAATGTTGTCGATCACTAATTACACCGTTATCAGGAATCCATATTCATAGATCTGCATATATTCACTTATGCAAATCATTTGACAACATTCTTAGCTTATTGATGGAGGACAGGTTATGTGGAAAATCATTTCAGAATTGAGAAATGTGTGGTCCCTTAGTGATCCGCGAAATTTTGTCCAGTGACATCACAAATCATTCTTAAAAGAGCCGGCTAAAAATGTCTTTTTAAGGCTCTCGTATATGCATGTGTATGTGCGTATGAGTCTGTGGGTTTGTGTATGTATGTGTGTGGGCACGTGTGTAAGTGTACATGTGTGTATGAGTGCCTGTGTGTGTCGTGCCCGTGTGCGTGCGTCTGTAGGTCGGTGTGCGAGGTGTGTGTTTGTTTGTGTTTGCGTGTGTGTGTGGTCTGCGTTTGGGTGGTTGTATGTGGGTATAAGCAGAATACTTTCATCTTGTTAGATAATACCATTTCCATTTATTGTTGTGCGCTTGTGCGCTGCTGATCCTGAATCTCCATAAGCTCGGTACCGAATCGGCCTTTGTCGCTTTCGTGACGGAAAGGTAATCTCGCTCCAGTTTGAAAGATGGCTGTGGAGAAGATGAGCGATTTAGCAAGACAGTTGTGAGCGTTACGCGGAAAGATTGAGGAAATCGAAGATTAGGGTATTGTTCGTTTGTTGCATCCAGCATGAGTTCGCGACGTAGTCTGTTGTTTTGACCACCTCCAACTTCCTGACCGAGCCAAGTATTTGCCTAAGTGTTTCCATGCCCATTCCAATTCCAATTTCAGCGCTATAGGTTCACGTAAAGAGGAATTATGAATTTCTGGTCAAACACACACACAGCGACACCGACATAATTAATTATTATTATCTCGCTATGTATATAACTCGGTAAGTGTGTCTGTTGGTGGGAGCGAGCAGAGAATTCTGTACATTTCTTAACCGACCGCCAGTGATCTGGAATTTTCAACTAATGATATCTCCGTAAAGGAAAAGGTCATTGATAATGACATACGATAGGGGTGTTATCATCTCTCGAAACAAACAAAATGAAGTGGGGAAAAGATCGAGACTTAAAAATGATGGCGTAAGCCCCATCTCACATTGGATGCCACTTGCACTGCTCTGTTGGTCCTGTGTCTAACTCGTGACAGGAAAATATTATTTGTTTCATCGTACGATTGGAGAGTTAGCCGATTACTACAATTTCGTCAAAGGAGAAGGGAAGCCCTGCGTTGGCTGGGCGAACTTACTGGTCATGATTATAGGTCCCATTATAATAATTATAATTTCATATGGTAAGGTTGTAATAATCTGCAAATCGGCCCCTCCTCATTTGGACAAATGATATTTTTCGGAAATTCCACAGAGTACTAGGGCATGCAAGATGATGCAAAATGAGCCGATGCTTATGCCTATGATTAGAGGTCTCAATCTGTTGTTGTCCATCTCGAAAATAATGACCTATCGAAGTGGTAGACAACCAAAGCCCTGGAACCTATAAATGTTCTAAAGCCATACCACTATCAAATGTCTTTATCAGTAGAACTTTCTTTTTCTACGGATATACCATTTAAGGAGGATCTAAGATTACCAGCGGTCGGAAAAGTTTTGCCAAGAATGATATCGAAGCGAAGAGAAACAGTGCTTCTTCATTGAGTCGCAAGCTTTACTACGTAGCCCAACCTAATAGCAAGGAATGAACGAATATCAAAGAGTCAAAGCTAGATCGTAAATAACAAGGCATTGGATTTGATTGATGAGTGGATCTTGTTTCTAAGGCCTCTCCCATCGCCCGTGTTCCCATCCTGCCTCCTCTAATGGCAAGCCCGCCCCTTGTGGGCGGAGTCTGGTCCTGCCACTCGTCATAAGTGTTCCCATCTCGCCGCTTGTGCTCCTAGCAAATTTGAACGCTCTAGGTTTACGGGAACAGGAGCTACATATGTTTTTCTGCTCAAACATTATTTCGCACAAACTCCGCCCCCTGCGGGCGGGATCCAGTTCTGCCACTACCACAAGTGTTCCCATCCTGCCGCATGTGCTCGTACCAAATTTTAACGCTCTCGGTGCACTGGAACAGGAGTTATGAATTTCCGGTCGGAACACACACTTACACCCACACAAGCATACATACACACACGCACAAACACTCAGACATTAGCGCTATATATAGTAGGATAGTGCTTCATCCATTACGATAACGAGGTGGTGTAGTGGCAAGTGGCGCACTACCTCACACGCACGGTCAGGGGATCGAATCCCGGATCGGTATCCGCCTGAGCCTGCCCCCTTCCATCCTTCTGACGTTGGTTAATTGGTACCAGACTCGTCTGGGAGGATAAAAGCACTGACTTGTACATCGGCTGGCTACAGCAAGTCATTGTATAGGCCACACACGCATTCAATTCGGCACTGAAAGGAAGTATAGTGCGGGGGCGCATCCCACAAACCGGATTGATTAACGCCAAAAACTTTATCCTTTACTTTATCCTTTATCCCATTGCATGTGGTACCTAGGTGTGTTGATGAATTATCTTTCGGATCAATTACTACTATCAATACAACATATGAAATTTCAACAAATACGTTTCACTGTTTTAGGGTATTGATCGTGCATCGGGGAATGTAAAATATGATGAAGTTGAAGGCGAATAAATAGACGAATCACCGCCTCGAGACGGTCTTTTATTTGTTGTATCAACGTTTCAGCACGTTTTGATCGTGTCCCCATCACCACTGGTTCTTTGTTCAGCACATCGATCAACTGCAATGCAGGAAAATTATCACCAGAATGCTAACCGAATTTTCTTAACTTTGTATCCTACAAGATCCAGAAGAGAAGGACTGTGTGGGAGTTGATTTCGAGTGTGTTAAGCGAGTCCAATGATGTAATAAAGGTCAGATTTCGATAACTGCTTTTTGAGCTACCGAAAACACAATTTTTACCCTTCGAGCACAAAGTTTATTCCTATAATCTTATCCCCCAAGATTAGAGAGCTGATATCAGGGAGGGATAGCCGAGTGGATAACAGTGTACGTCTACACTCAGAAAAAGTGTGAGTTCGACTCCTACCGGCAAAAATCCATGCCTTGCAAAAATTGCAAAAAATGGTATTGGTAAAAGCGTCAGGTCCAGGTTGGCAGGCCGGCGTCAGGCCCAGGTTAGCAGGAATATCTAAAGTCTCGAAGGTATCAGTGATAAAGCTAGGACGTCACCTGGAAGTGGCGCACAGGACGCCCGCCCGAGTCCTGCGAACAGTATGCGAGGGATACCGAGGAGTGAACGACCTCGGTCAATGAAGCTAGTTCGAATAGGGACTCTGAAAGTGGGATCGCTTACTGGAAACTCGCGAAAGGTCGCTAAAGTGATGAAGCGCAGGAACATTCAAGAATATTCAAGTCCTATGCCTTCAGGAGAGCCGCTGGAAAGAATCAAAGGCCAGATAAATCGGAGAGGACGTCAACCTTTACTACAACGGAAAGACACCAAACGGAACGGAATGGCCGTTGAAAGTGACTAAGTTTCCTCAAGACTCTGTCTCCGCCATCGAGAGGATCACCAGTCGAATCATGGCTGTGAGGATAGACACGGAGGGGGGTTACTGGATCATACTATCTTTGTACGCCACACAGGTCGGCTGCCCGTCGCCGAAAAGGATGAGTCCTATCTGAGCCTTTTCTCCGATAACGAAACGTTCCAGACCACATGATCTCTCTGGTCAGGGACATGTACGATGGTTCCACGACAACAATTCGCACCCCACACGGTCATACCGGAGCAATAGATGTCACGGTTGGGGTACACCAGGGATCATCTGAGCCCTTTCCTCTTCTTGCTCACGATGGGCGCCATCACAGAAGAACTCATAGATGGACTACGGAGGCCATCCTTTACGTTGATGACATCGCTCTGATAGCGGAGTGGAAAGAAGAACTCTAGGACAAGTTCCAGAAATGGCAGAAAGCGCGGGGGGAAAATGGACTTCGGCTAAACGTAAAGAAGGCCAACCTTTTTCCACAGCTCCGAGGAGGGCACGGAGTCAATCATCGACTTTTTCACGGGGCCATCGAGAAGGTCCAGGATTTCCGATACCTGGAAAGTGATATCTAGCTGCTGATGGAAGTGTGCTTCAGGCTGTAAATGCCCGAATGAACGCGGCATGGATGAAGTGGAGGGAGTCCTCCATTATCCTCTGCGACCGTCGGTGCTCCAGTACTTTTAATGGAAAGGTTATCGGGCAGCGGTAAGGCCCACGGTGTTCTACTGCAGCGAGTATTGGGCCGTGAGTAGAAACCATGAAAAACAGCTCCACTCCTCGGAGATGAAAATTCTCATGTGGGGCTGCCGTTGGACGCGCCTTGATCGGATCAGAAATGAAGACGTCAGAGCGGCCATACAAGCAGTCCTGCTGAAGATGAACGGGCAGCGCTTGCGATAGTCCAGGCATGTACTGAGAAGACCACAGAATCATCCAACAAGGGTGGCAACGGAGTTTGAAGCGCAGGGAAAGCGACCACGAGGAGTCCCAAAAGAGAGATGGCGGAACGTGGTCAAGAAGGACCTAGCCGAAGCTAAAGTATCGGCAGAAGATGCCGTGGATCGACAGAAGTGGAGACGGTTGACAATAACAGCAGAACCTGTGTCAGCGCGAGATCAACGCTAGGGAGAAGAAGGAGAGAACTGATATCACTAGTCTTCTAATTCAGTACCACTTTTAATGGTTATCGCACAGTCGCATGCGCTGATTGGCACATTTGGTTGGAGGTTTTCTGCACCACTTCCGAAAGGCATATGATAGAGGGCTCATTCTAATCATCGCTAAATGTTGGCATAACAAGTGATTCGTGTTGTCACTCATTTCAATATATTTCGACTACTATAATTCCAATGACTGAGTAGGGATAGTTTATTTTCCATAGAGTTAGAATGGAGACATAGACAAATCAATAGAATTTTGAGTGCTGGTTACGAATAGAAGTTGAAACTGCAAAATGGCTTCCAAAGAAAACAAAAAGTGGTGGGGTATTAAAATTGGAAATGCCAGCTCGTCGCTGCTCTGTCAAGCGTCGACATGGTCAGCTCCCTGTCATCATCAGGACTCTTGCACAGCATTCTATCGTTCCATTAAAGACTATAGAAACATTTTCTGCTTTTATTGCTTCTCCTAGCCACTCAAGAGGAATGGTTCTACAGAAGAACCGTGTGTCTCTATTTTATTTCAAACTGTAAAGAACATTGAACACCAATTCTCCTGGTGGACGACATACAACTTTACTGCTAACTTGCCGTTAGCACAAAGCAGTGTGAGGACGCTGTAAGAATACCTGAGCGTCACTTTGCCATCGATATTCCCTTCAACCTGAAGGAAATGTCTTGAATGTTTCGAATAAGTAAAATCGGTATAACCACCACCCGGCCACCCACCTTTTTGCTACCATAAGCGGTAATGATCTTCCCGTTGCCATCTTCTTGATAAACACTGACTGGTCACCATTACATGAACAAACCAGCTGTTTTGTTGACATCTCCTTTTTCGCTGATCACGAATCTCGGGCTATTGGTTCTACCTCTTCACGGCTTCCGTAGCCCCTTTTTCCTTATTATCATGTTCGCGCTTCTCTGTAGGCTTTGAAGAGAGTGACTGACTGATTACGGTTGCGTAGGAGCTGTATGTAGCATAAAGTATGCAGCCTGTGATCGACATGTGTTATTCACATATACTTCAAGATTTTTCATCAATGTTCACATCGACAATGACGAGGAGCAAACCTTCACTGCCCGTCTAGAAACGAGAGCAATACCACTTGGCCACATCGACGCTTGCTACCCCGGAGTTCAATTTTCATATTCGTGAACAGCAGGCAGAACTCTATCGATTCATCTGGGTCTCCATTCTGTGTCCCATGGTAATTAGACTACTACTCACTGGTACGTCTCCTGGGTACTGCCCTCAACTTAGCAGTTCGTAGCAAAATTGTCGCAGGAGATCAAAAGGCGACCTACAGCACAAAAAGGGAACGAGCGAAAATCGACGTTGTTCCCGTAAGGGAGTAGTCCCTCGAGGCTTGAAGGTTACAAAATAATGCATAGCGAAAAGTTGATTTCAGACATCGCAACCGAGCACCACATTATAGCGAGGCTAGGTACAAAGCGGAGAACTCAAGGGCAAACTGACAACGAAGATGTCAAGCAAGCGAAACAGAAAAGCTAGATTCTCACATAAACAAGAATATTCCCAGTTAATTTGTGTGGTGATCATTTTACATTGTGTAAAATAGAGCTAGTCAAGTATGGATCCACGGAAGACAGCACAGCGCGGCTCTGAAGCGATGTGTTCATCGAGTGATGCAGCAGATAAAAAAGACGCGAGCTTGAAAAAACCTTGATATTAGCAAAAGTTGCAGAAGACCCACCAAGGCCATCTAGCTGAATATTCAGAACTAGATATCTTGTACGACAAGTTCGATTGACTTGAAGGCTCGAGTTCATTCTTTAATCGGCCAAGGCCAACATTGAGCTGCTCAAGACAACAGAGTAGATAGGGCCGTTGAAAACAGCGGCGACTGTCTTCGAAGAAACCAGCTGAAGCCAAGGGCAACCAGAAAGAAATGCTATGACGGATTATTTAATAAATATGATTTTTCACAGAAAGAATAGAGTGGAATCAACCGAGACATGGAATACGCTCTGAGAGCATTGGGTTAGATGATTCACTCGGTTCCTGGATACTGCTAGAAGAATATTTCAGATGCGTGAAGGAGCAGTAACCTTGTCCCCAGCTCCACAGAAGGGCGACGCTATGGACTGAGCCATCTACGGTGGGTTCAGAATAACTGGGCATAAGTTAAGACTGTAGTAGTGGTTAGTGAATTCGATGAGGTAACTTGTCTCCTATCAAACACGAACAGATTCATGCCCTCAGTTTTATAATGGATGTCACTTTCAATATAATAGCCAAGCGATGGGGAAGTTTTAAAGAAAGCATTAACCTCGGCACCAAGTTTGCACTCCTCGATTTGGAGAAAGCGTCGGACCAATCACCGCGACCCACATTTCTGAAAGGTCTTATGAGAACGAAACTTTCTACATTCATCAACAGGAGCAATAGATGTTAGCCAGGCTAGCATCAGCTCTGAGCGCGTTCCTACTCGTACTAATCCTAGACGCCATAACAAAAAGGCTTGTAAGTATTTTACAGAAGAAGTGGATGGTAGAAAAGTGCTTGCAAATATTTTACAAAAGAAGTTGATGGTAGAAATGTACATTAAAAGAATATGCGTAATTGAAAAGAAGTTATTTGCAAAAAATCGGCTTAAGCTGCACGTGAATAGATCATGTCTCTCAGCTCTAGCCAGGGAGGGGTAGTCTACTTATCTTGGAACTTTGAATGTAGGCCCAGATGAATCGATAGAGTCTTGAATGCTGACTGTTTATGAAAATGGAAACCAAAACTGCAAAATGGTTCTCCTTGAAAAGTTATGGGGGTCCGAATTTTGCTCGACAGTAGTATCAATTGGATATGTAAACTCGTCGCTTCGGTATCAAGTGCCCACGTGGCCTCGTTTTCGCTTAATGGGAGTAGGATGAGGGTTTGCTCCACGCCATTGCACGCATTTTTGCAAGGTGTGTTTTAATATCATCAAAGGCTCTCTAAACGTTTTCTGTCATTTCTTTAGTGAGCGCCTCATTTCTGCTTCTATTCTCTCGCGAGGCCCCTATTCGAGGAAAGTTGTTCGCACGTTAATAGTATGACTTTTTTATTTCAAAATTCAAGGAACATTTATAAGAACGTTACGATTGAGACAACTGACTGTTTTGTCACCGGATGTAGAGAATCAGCATGCATAAGGTGCACAGTTTGTGAAGAACATGTGTGCTTCACGCATTTTTTAAAGTTTTTCCATCGATGTTGAGTTTCTTGCAGGCATCTCACACATCTCCGGTAACTTTTTGTTCCTTGAACTTCAAAGTAAAAACGAGCCATACTGTAAACGTGCAGGAACACTTTCCTTGAATATGGGCGACAAGAGAAAATAAAAGCAGAATTGAGGCGTTCCCTAAAGAAATGTAAGAAAACGTTTAGAGAGCCTTTGATGAGATTAAAAGACACTTTGCAAAAATGCGTGCAATAGCGTGGAGCAAACCATTAAGCGAGAACACTACCACGAGGCCACGTGGGCACTTGATACAGAAGCGACGAGTTTGCATATCCAATTGATACTACTGTCGAGCGAAATTCGGACCCCCATAACTTTTTAAGGAGAACCATTTTGCAGTTTTGATTTCCATTTTCGTAAACAGCATTAAAAACTCTATCGATTCATCTGGGCATAAATACAAAGTTCCAAGATAAGTAGACTACCCCTCTTTGGTAAGGGGTGTGCAAATCCAGTCGCATCTTTGAGAAGCTATTTGTAGAGAACGGCGCTTTCGATACCTAGGTAGACAGGCCACTGACGAGAGACTTGATCAGGTGTAATAGAATAGTCGTGACGTGAAATATATGGAGGAGTACATGAGTATCCTAGGCTCGGCGGCGCTCTAGAAAGTTATTTCCATGAGCACATACACAGTTGAAGCAAGCAAACATTCTCGCACGCTCACATACGAGACAAAAGCGAGAGGCATACGGCGGAAGTGCATCGGAAATCAGTCCCGATGTTGCTCGTACTCTCTTCTATGTTAAACGTCATCTTGGAAGCATTGTGGTTTTTCGCTGATGACATAATTCTGTTAGCGAAGAGAATGGAAAACTAGGGTGTAAAAAGAGCAGAACATGGTGAGGTTGGCCTTCCGCTGTACGTTCGGGNTCTCGAAACGCCCACCTCTGAGGTGTGCGCGGAGCCAATCGTAAAATTTCCCGAGGAAGATTAAAAAACATCTATCTGCTTCTTCATGCATCTGAAATACTTCTTCTACTGTATGCAGAAACTGAGCAGATCACCTAACCCAATGCTCTCCGATGCGTATTCCATGTTGATTCCACTCTATTCTTTCTGTGAAAACTCATTCTCATTGAAGAATCCGCATAGCATTTCTTTTCAGTTGCCCTTGATTTCAGCTGGTGTCTTTGAAGACAGTCGCCGCTGTTTCTAACAGCCCTATCTAACCTGTTGTTTTGAGCAGCTCAATGTTGCTCTGGCCGATTGAAGAATGAATTTGAGCCTTCGAGACAATCGAATTTTTCGTACAAGATACTTAGTTCTAAATAGTCTACTATATGGCATTGGTAAATCACCGCCAACTTTTTCAAATACCAAGGACTTCTTCATATACCAAGACCTTGGTATTTGAAAACCTTCGTATTTTCTCAAATACCAAGGTCTTATTTATGTGACATTTGAGGAACTTTTCAAAAAGTCTGCAGAACAATGAGGTGATACTAATCGGTCTGTAGTTGGAAAAAACCACCTTCTTGGGATATCTTCANCTACAGACCGATTAGTTTCACCTCATTGTTCTGCAGACTTTTTGGAAAGTTACTTTAACGTCACATTCTTCGCCATTTGGAGCTGCACGAAGTAGTTCCCTCTTTCCAACAAGGTTTCGTCAAGGGTAAATCTGTTACCACCAATCTGCAGAGTCATTCAATGATTGGACTATTGCATTGGACAATAAAAAGTCTGTTGATGTATTATAATATATTTCGACTTCACTAAGGCGTTTGATAAGGTCAGTCACAGTAAATTCTTATACAAACTTAGTAAGCTGGGATTTCATGAAAAGGTTCTGAAATGGACTAGAGAGTTTCTCAATGGTAAGACCTTCCAAGTACGTATAAACGCTTCATATTCTGAAGTCTTTCCCCTGCATAGTGGTGTTCCACAAGGATATTGTCCTCCCATATTTTTCAATATTTACTCTGCTGATTTGGCCTCTATTTGTTGTAATGGTATTGTTACTGCTAAACAGTATGCGGATGACCTTAAGTTCTATAAAGTAATAGATTCCCCTCAGAACTCGGTATTACGACAGAATTCTATTACTATGCTTGTCCAGTGGTCGAATGAGTGGCAGATTCCTATCTCTATCACCAAAACCTGGTTACATGCGCAGAGGCCCTCCAGCTCCTCAATCTTCCGCATGTTTCATAGATGGTCAGGAGATCCAAAAGGTTGAAAAGGTCAGAGATTCAGGGTATTTATATGACAACAAACTTGATTTTTCCGATTATTACAAGGAACCGCACAAAAAAGCACTTCGACGTACGTACCAGATATTCAAGGCTCTTACGACCAATGACAGCAAGGTTCTCATCCGTGTATATAAGACTTATATAAGACCTCTGATCGAGAGCGGAACCGTTTTGTTTTATTCGCATAAGAAAAAGGATTCGGCTCTCATCGAAAAAATCCAAAACAACTTCACGAGAAAAGTCCTCGTGCGTAGCGGTGGCTTCTTATACTCCAGAATCCCTAACGCATCCACAGGGAACAAATATTTCCAGATTCCTTCCTTTGAATTGTGTATATTGCATAGGGTTCTTACTTCTAAAGCTGTTATTGACTTTCCACGATTCTATGATCTCATCCCATCCAAAACCAGGGGCAGAGAACTCAAATTATCTTTTCATAGATCTAAGACCACAATTAGACGGGATTTTCTCACTATTAAGGCTGGACTATCTTTTTTGCGTATCAATAAATCTATATCCATCCGAAGCTCTAGTGCTTCTTTCAAACGATCCGCAGTGAACCTTATACTACAAGCACAGGTGTCAAGTATCTTGTGTTCGTTAGGAATTCTTGTCGGGTTCCGTTTACGGTAGTTCGCATTTATTTGTTTCTCACGCTGTCTTATATAGCGTATGAAATAAATAGATAAATGAGCTCGCTACGCTTTTTCCTGCTGCATGTCTCAATGATCACATCGCTTCAGGACCGCGCTGTGCTGACTTCTGTGGATCCATATTTGACTCGCACATTGTTTTTATCAACGTGAATTGATCTCCATACAAATTAACTGGGAAGGTTTTTGATTCAGTTTTCCCACGAAGTCTCCGCTTTTCACTTAAAGTTACATCCTGAACCTTGTTAGACTAGCCCTGTATCAAATACGAGAACGAGGATTAGCACTGGCCGTTTGGCCTCTCTAGCGAGGACATGCAATTCTTTGACTTAGCTCAGGAGTCCAGCAGCACCAGTGTCAGTGAAATGATTACCTTGCGCAAAAAGCTAGAAACTCATTCACCCCGGTGCTCCCACTTGGTTGCGAGTACTTCTCTGCTTAACTACGTGCATTGCCAAGATTTGGCTAAATTTTCAAGAAATAAGCAGGCCTAGTCATGGGAAGAAATTGCTCGAAGAAGTGATCAAAGCTATAACCCAAGCTATTTTGTTCTCGTTCCTAAGATTCCTTTCCCTAATATTGATATTACCTTGAAGGAAATAATGGTCAGTGAAAGTCACATTGCTACGTCAGTATGCCTGATCGGTTTTTTGAGACATGTTCTTATCGGGCTACATTGACCGCTGGAGCGAGAAATGGACGTATCACCGTAGGGTCCCAATGCTGCTAATGGACTGTGTGATACTGACAAATATCATGTTGAAACCTTACTTCGAATGCTCGTCCGGTTTTGTCGTAAACTATGGTGAAGTTTACAACATTAGGCGAGACTTGTTCCAAGCTGGCAGGAATCGAGGTTGCAGGTCTGAATTGAATTTTTCCGCAGGCCGTACTTCCATTACGCTTGTCAACCAAAGCTGTCGTTATTGAGAGAGTTAGAATGATTGTTATAAGGATAATTTGATCTAACCAAATTCGATGGAGCGCTGGATGATGACTTTTCAATTGGTTGATTACTTTCAACTTGTCTTATCTCGAATATCAAAACAGGACTCTCTCGCACATTGATATGGTATACAGTTTCTACGGAGCTCTTCAAATTCTCGAACTATATGCTCTGATTAAATGGCTGCATATCAATAGATGTTAATTTTATGCTAGAGTTCCAATCGATTTCTCTGTTGTCAAGATCAAGGAATTTGAATAACTACTCACCACTCAGATGGTTCTCTTATTTTCGTACTAATATTGGTTAGCTGCTCGTATCCCTGTCAAAGTCGTCCCTTCAGTTCTCCCTTCCGAAATTAGGCATGCAATCACGTCGATGAGGAATGGTACGGCACCCGTCCCCGACAGGATCGAAGCAGAACATCCAAAGAGCCTTCCGCCAGTTATTGTCAAAACCCTGGCCCGGCTTTTCACGCGGTACCTGCCGGAATGCAAAGCCGCTATTTCTTACGTTCATCGATTCAAAGAAAGACTTTGATACCGTTCAGACAGAAGCGGTAATCGAAGCCCTGGGTAACCCGGGTGAGGGGGTTATGTAGGGATGCTTCCTGAGCTCTACATCAACATCTCGCCCAGGATTTCGCCATTCTATGACGAAGGCACCATCAACGTGAAAAGAGGGGTTCGACAGGGCAATACCATCTCGCTCAAACTTTTCAGTTCCGCTCTCGAGAACATCATGCGTCATATGGAATGGGAAGACATGGGGGTGAAGGTCAACGGCCTTACATCATCTCCGCTTTGCAGACGACATCGTGCTTATAACACCCGAGATCGAGCAGGTGGAACAAGTGCAGGCCGAATTTGACAACGCTTGTGGAAAGTTCAGATTACGAGTGAGCCAAACGAAGACGATGTTCATGAAAAACCTGATGCTTCGTTCACGCTGAACGGAAAGAATATCTGCGAGTGCTCTAGCTATGCTTATCTAAATCGGGAAGTCAACATAATGAGCGACCTAGTAGCTCCGGAGCTGAGCAGAAGGAAACACGGGCATGGGGAGCATTTGAGAGCATCGTAGAGTAGTAAATAGAGTAGTGAAGAAGACGATGAACATCCGGCTCCGAGCTTACCTTCTCGACACTGCTGCCCTTCCTGCTTTGACATACGTCTCAGGAACGTGGACTCTATGAAAGCAGGATGAGCACGCATTTAGCGCCGTTAAACGCGCTGTGGGAAGGACGATGCTCGGAATTTCCGTACACACGCAAGTGCAGAAGGAAATCCGGAGCTGCGAGCTCCGTCGACGAACGAAGATCAGGGATGCCGTTGGATACAAGAAATCGAAAAACGGATGGGCCGGGCACGTCATGCGATAAAGCGGTGACTGTTGGACCAGGACGATTACGAACTGGATCCCTCGGACGTCAAAGGAATCTAGTCCGTAACCGCCCTGGTCCACCAGGACGACCGCCGGCTCGATGGTAAGACTTCTTCACGAAATCTCTGAACGAAAGGAATGTTTCGCCCCATGTCCCTCGAGCGAGTATAATTACTCACTGGACTACTCTGGCTCGCAACAGGGACGAATGGAGTCGTTTTTGGAGCGCTCGAGGGAATCCACGATCAATGGGACGAGAGGTGACACAGGTGATCCCTGCCAAATTTAAATGCCTCAGTCCAAGAGAACAGGAGATGTGAATTTCCATCGGACGCGCACAAACACCACACGCACACGCACACACATCGATATTCTTCTTGAGCACCTTGGTCGGCCTCAGCGGAACCCTGCTCAACTCATGTGCGTTGAGTAATTTGGTTAAATCTTCTCTTTTTCCAACTTGATTGCGCAGATTCACTCGAATTATGCCCCTTTTACGGACGCTCCGCCCCCTCCGACTTCCTACTAGGACAAGGAAATATGAATCACGGTCGTAAGTAGCTCGATTATTACTGCCAAGTCTTCCCCTTCCAATCAACGCATGATGTTTTCGGGCGCGACACTGGAAAAATTGAGCGAAATGGTATCGCCTTACTGAAAGTCTTTCATTACGTTGTCAACGATTTGCTTGTAGAATGGCGAATTTGTGGACACAAAGCTGTCACGAAACACCCTTATGCTTCGAGAGAGAACACCATAGTTTCTCAAGGCTTCAATTACCGCTTTTGTCTCGACAGCATTAAAAGCATTCTTCAAATAGGTGGAGGTCAGAAATCACGGCATCCTGTACTCCTAACTTTCAATGAGTCTTTGAGAGATAAGGTTTGTTGTACTGAACCCTCCCCTAAACCCTGATGTGACCGCCCTCCACCTGATATTCTGCCAATCATGCTAACGATGACGCATTCGAAAAGTTTTGGATTGCATACAGTAGGAAGATAGTTGAGTCATAGTTGCTTGCATCACCTGGACCCCCTTCAGCAACACAGTCGTACAGCCGTATGTGCACTGTGCGTTTCAATAACTACCTCGTGAAGAGCCAAGCCGGAGCTCTGGAGACAACTGGCGTAAGGCTAGATGTTTTGATTTGATTCCATCGGAATCGGGCACCGTACAATTCTTCATCGACAAGATGGCATGCCAGATTTCGGAAGGGAGAATTGGAAGAGCGATATATCCTTCTCACCTTAGTTAGAAGGTAGGCAGATAGACGTGGCTGTTGAAGAAAAATCTAAGTGAAAGTCGTAGATGACTTTCTATATTGGAATTTAGTCTCGTCCACAACTGCTGCTCATCTCTTTTTCAGCTCTTCCTTTATCGCTTATCTGCACACCTCCGTAATTATTGATGTTGCCTGATGCTCGCGCGATACCACACTGGCAAATCGGCTCAAGAGTCTCTGAACAGAGACGTTCTTTGGATACTTGCAAACTCATTGCGTTCCGCGACTATCGTGAATATGTTCAACGGTCGGTCGTGTTCTTCATCGATGTTGTCGATAACGGAATCCTTCTAGAGGAGCGAAGTGTTTCCAGCCACCAATGATCTGGGGCTACATTTCCTCAATATCACAGCCTCTCTCCACGCGATGAAAAACAGAAGTCAGATCACGATGGTCCCTTCCCGTACAGAACTTCAGAACAAGAGCGGCGTCATTCAGGCAAAACATTCAACTGAAGATGATGCGGTCTATTTTACTATGGAGCTGTACACCAGGTGACTCGCATGTCCGTCGCAAATTTGAGGGCTTCTGGAATTGCGAGTTACCATGGATGGTGTGGGATCACATGATAAACTCGGAACGCTTTCACCCTACTCATTTCATTCCATTCTTTCAGTCCCAGCGTAGGGCTCTCCAGTCATTTTTTCTGGGGCCAATCTTCAAAACATCAACGATGATCTTGAAGAAAATATGATCTTTTCTGTGGAGCCTCTTCAGATCCACGAAAACCCTTCCGGCTCTTTTTCTTTGTAGCTAGATGTTGACGCGTAGGCAACGAAAATTGCGATATCTAGGATTACGCCACGTTTTTCCAATCCGATTCGGAATGCCAATCTTTCACAAGAATCTATAATCGTGGCGAATGCATGTTGACGAGGACATCTACACCGTCAACGTCTCTACAGTCGCATCCTCCTAGGAGAAGTTTTCCCACAGTTTCGAAAACGACGTGCAACGAGCGTTGTCTTTTCTTCTCGGTCAGTCCGATGACACCGTAATTGATCTAGGCGGCTTGCATATCAGATCCTCGAGACACGATTGCGATGCAAGCGTCCGTGCATTGTAAGTACAGATCACCATCTTGGTCCTTCTCCTTCTAGGCAGCCTGTTGAGGCCCTAAGATTTTGGCAGCTTCTTTCGAGCAGTCCTACCCAACGCTGCCGTATTGGGACTTCCCTCAGGTTCAGGGGTATGAAGCCAGTTTTCGTTACTGTTTTTGGCATATGGATATCCAGGCTCTGACTGCCAGCCAGACTATCCCGAAGTGGGCGAGGGAATTAGTTCCGGAGGCGACCCCGAATAACCCCCCAGATACTTTCCAGCCACTCGAATGCAAGCTTTCGGCTAGGCCGATGGGCAGGATACCAACTGCACCCGCACTCTCCACACATGTATGCGTGGATACGCCTGCGGCATACAGAAGGTCTATCAACCCAGCACAGCAGTATCCATCCGTGAAACCAATTGCGTAACTGAGCAAGCAGCGGCGACATTTGGTCGGCGATTAATTCTCCTATGCGCCACCTGGGTCGCCCTACGTAGCCTCGTCGCTAACTGGCTGGAATCCTTCATTGAGAGGGAATCCTCAGTGGAGGAGGTCCGTAGCATCCCAAATTACCTCATGGAACTGAATCAAACATCCTCATTTCCTTTCTATGTAAAATATTGTGGATGGGCCTACATAGGACGGTAAGAGAGGCTGACCGCTTCAGCATGACGGCCACTTCTGATCTACTATTAGAAGAAGGAGAAGAAACTATGCGCTTGTGGGGCATTTGGGGTGTGAGTAGACAAGACCGTTTCCCCTACTGGAGCTAATCCATTTTCTTGCATTAGGTGTGCATAAGAGTCCCTACTCTTCCTGGTTGCCACAGACGTTCGGTTTTACCACAGAGTAGTCGCCGCCTTCTTAATAACCTTTACCCTCGCCAGTCCTTTTTCATCTCAATCTGTATATTCTGTTTCATTTTATTTTGTTGATTTTATAAACTGTTTGCCGGATAGCGTTTCTATCTATAAGGTCATAGAAGAAGGCCTGTTGGATGATACTACAATAAAACCTCATTGCTTCTTCCGGATACCATGATCGAGACCCTGTTTGCTCTCGTCTACTTAGTGACCATTAGACCGTACCTTATCACCACTCTCACGCCCAAAGCGATGAGTAGGAAAGCCAATACCGGCGCTGAACTGTGAAGCTGTGAGCTGTTTTGATATGGCCTGTTCCGACTTAACGCACATGCATGTCAGCTGCTGCTAAGAAAGCAATAAATCAGAATATCTGTTGACTGGTCAGCTTATCTCGTTGTACGTATTAGTGGTTAAAGCGACTCGAACAAATACTTGTCTTTACCTAGCACGGTGTTGTTTATCGCTTATGCTTACGAGACTAGCTCGTTCCACGCTCATAATGTCTTCTCAACCTTAACGTCACTTCAATAAAGCTTTTCCAACAGCTCGGAAGCACTGTTTGAATGAACACAGAACCGCGCCTATTTCAGCTTGACCGCACTCCTTCAAGAAAAAATCCTGTGAAGGCTACTTTAGGTGAGTTACTGGGTTGTTCGGAAAGTTTTCGCTAATTTTTTTAGTCATCTTTGGGTGATGGGCGAAAATTTCTAATACAACAAATCCACTTATCATACAATATATCCTTCGTTCTGTCCAGTGACTGTTCGACATTCTCCAGAAGGTTTCATTATCCCACTTCCATGGAAAGTTCTGAATTTAGAATCGAAAAACAATCTCAGGTCATTTTTGCAGTCTTCCAGCGGATTGCAGGATATTCTATTCGAAGAATTCTGGAGAAATCCAAACAAGTGGTAGTTTGATGCTCTGCATAGACGCACACGTGAACAGGTCCATCACATTGCGCTCGCTCAGTTTGTGAAGAACACGAAAATCAAGGCGCTTAAAAACCGAGTTTCAACGAATGCTCGGATGGTTGGTTTTGAAACACTGAGTCTTCCTCCTAGTTCACGAGTGGTGATGCGGTGATTCGTTTCGATAAGCATCTTGATTTGGTCGTGACAGTATCTCTGAGCGTTGCCGTGAATTTACCCTGCTTAAATTCCGCAGATCACTCACGCACTGTACGTCTCCTAAGCACTGTCTACTCAAACGTCTGACTCTTTCTCGCTCATGAGCCGCCTTCTTGCCACAGCGGTAGAAGAAAAGCATCAGGTGCCGAAAAAGTACGCGATGGACCACAATTTTCACACTAGCCTTACGCACACAAACTTTGAGGAATGTTAACAGAAACCATACAGAAATATACAGTGCGCGTCAATTGCATATGCCATCCCCTATTTTTTCTTTTATCTGAGTTGTTAGGCAACATTGCGAGTTGAAATGTTGACCAACACTTACTGAGTGAACAAGAGTCTCATCAAAGCCTAAACATATTTGAACGCGGCGGTAGCGCCCTTTTTTTGGCGGGAACGTGAAAACTAGCTGCGTCAATTGCTTATGCCATGCCGTCATTGCTACGAAATATCTCAGGTCTGCGCAGCCCTACCGCCTTCTGTCCAAAGCTGTCCTGTCCGCAATCCAAAGCAGTCCACCATGCCTAAGGGTCGTCGTCTATCTTCAACAGAACAATGCCAAATTCTATCGCTTCGTGAAGCAGGCCATAGCAACAAGGCCATCGCGGAACAACTCGGCCGATCCAGACGCTGCATCGACGGTTTCGTGAAGAATCCTGCGGCATATGGTCAAGCACACGGAGGAGGACGTCAACTCAAATTGACACGAGCCGACCACAGACTGATCGCTAGATTGGCTTCCAGTTCAACCATGAGTGCCAATCAGATCCGTGCACGACTTTCACTACATGTGTCGACTTCCACTGTATTGCGAGCTATTCGTCGTCAAATATTCTTGAGGAGGGAGAGGATGAAGCTAGCTCCCCGTCTGACCAGGAGCCATCGCGAAGCCCGACTCGAGTTTGCAAGAGAAATTTTTTCAAGAAACTGGAGAAAGGTGAGGGTTTTGACTCATTTTAGAAAGTGCATTGCTGAGCTCCGATAAAAAGAAATTCAATCTGGATGGTCCTGACGGGCATGTTTATTACTGGAGGGATCTACGAAAGGAGCCTAGGATTTTTGCGAAACGTGTATTCGGCGGAGGAATTGTTATGGTATGGGCGGCCTTCTCTTCCTATGGAACGCTGGATATGGAATTCATCTCCACGCACATGAATTCGCACAAGCATAAAGATATTTTCCAGCGCAGTTTGCTTCCTTACCTCCACGATCACAGGCGGAAAAGACTCGTTTTCCAACAGGATAACGCTCCTGCGCACGTCTCGCGTTCAACTGTGGAGTGGCTAGGGCATCACCATGTGGATGTATTGGACTGGCCTCCATGCTCCCCTGACCTAAATCCCTTAGAGAATCTCTGGGGTATCTTGGTGCGCAGGGTCTTTCCCGGGGGGTCCAGTATGACAGTGTTTCTTCGCTGAGAGCAGCCATTCTAAGTGCATGGAACTCAATTCCAGAAAATGTAATTCAAAATCTCGTTGACAGTATGCCAAATAGAATCCTCGAAGTTATTCGTAAAGTAGGTGGTCCAACTAAGTATTAACGTTTTACCAATTGTGCTTTTTTCTGTTTTTTTCATTATGTGTAGAAGTATGGCATATAATTTTGACGCGGCACATTTATTAAAATGAACTGTAAAAATGAAGCTGTTTCTCTGAACAGGTGTATGTCTCGTATGTGTGAGTCTCTGTCACAGTCCATTGTAGTGCAGTATGTCACATGTCACAGAAGTGGGTAGGAACCGAGATAACAGGAAAATGTGGGGGTGGCATAAGCAATTGACGCGCACTGTAGAGATATGGGGGAGGACTACTCTTTCATAAACTGTGTAACTTCATAAGGTTATGTATTTGATTTTTTGTGCAACCGTCGATAAACCCAGGGTGTTCAAAAATGGCGGAAACCTTGCGGACAACCCAATATTGTATGGATTAGTTCACATCGAAGATCTTAGCAGGCACTAATCAGTGTATCTGAAAGTCATATAGAAAAATGGACGAGCTCAACAAGTACCAAAAATTCCAGATTCAGACAACATGTTACGATGAATGCTACTTGCATCTCATCAACACAACATGTTGAATCTTTGCATATCGCTGCTGGTAACTGTATCCTTGTGATGTACACCTGGCAGAATTTCAGGAGAAAGTCTGAGACCCAAGAGGACGTTCGATTATGTCCAGAATTTAAGGTAGAGGAAAAGCAAAACCCACGGCTTGCTTGGTGTCTTTGTAATAATTCGTTTTTTCCTCAGCATCACCTTGACACCACTCCGAGCAGTGCCAGGTGCACCTGGTGACTTTTGGGTAGGACTCTTGATGACCAGCACCTGAAGTGGTTCTGTTGAACAAGGCGCACATATTTTTTGGTTTATATATATATATATATGTATATACATATCCTACTTTATACAGCTCGCTAGGCGTGTCTGTTGGTTTGTCGGTGTAGGTGTGTGTGTCGGTGTTTGTGTCCGACCGAAAATTCATAACTCCTGCTTACGTGGACGCAGAGCGTTGAATTTGGTAGTAGTACGGGAGGCAGGATGGGAACACTTATGGTGGGTAGGAGGACCAGACTTTGCCTACGGGGGGGGGGGCGTGCGCGATAAAAATTTTGGACCGTGAATTTATAGCTCCGGCTAACTTGGACCCAGCAGATTGAAATTTGGTAGTAGTACGAGCAACCGGATAGGAGAACTTAAGATAGGTGGCAAGGCCAGAATTCGCCCACAGGGAGCGGGTGTTTGAGCGGACTTCTGTTTTCATGGGCTTAAGGAGTTCAAATTTGGTAGTATTGCAGCTCTTCGTATCAACAGTGGAATCTCGGCATTTTAAAAGGTAATGTTGGATATGACGGGATTGTACGTACTCCGTGATAGGAACCGATAATAACTGCCAAGAGAAGGTAGGGAAGATAGGGACCTAAGAAAGGCCACTTACCAATCAAAATCCAGAGGAACTTCAAAAAAAGGAGTAGACAAACCCTACGCGTGAGCGGTTGCGTCGCGGTTGCTAGCAGTTCGCGCTATAACACGTTATTTCTAGGCTGTGGAGCGTGTCTGAACATGTTCAACATCGGATGTTTGAATATCAGCCACACGCTTTTGCGTAAACGCCAGCGACTGCAGAAACAGAAAAGCTGATTATGTAGGAAGTAAAGAAGCAAATGCAAAGCGCTCCTAAACCCGCGTTCAACACTCTATCAGTGAAGAAGTTACTCTGCGGTTGTCTTAGAAGAAACACAAACGAAAAAACATGTAAAGAAATAGAAACACAGGTGAAAATGTAGTTAGGGAAGCGGGGGGGGGG
>UZAF01016195.1:45679-67567 GCA_900617895.1 Haemonchus placei
CCCCCCCCCCCCCCCTCTCTCACACTACAATTTCACCGAAGCACATAACCAAACTAGGATCGGTAGTCATTCTCCTGTAATCAGGGCCGGCCAGCAATGTCTAGACACCCCAAAATAACGTGCTATAGCGAACCGCGACGCAACCGCTCACACGTAGGGTTTGTCTACTTCGTTGTTTGAGTTCTTCTTCAAAATCCTAAAGCATTAGGTATTTACGATACTGCTTTGACTATTCAGTATGTTTCAATCGATAAGGCAGGATGGTAAAGTAATGTGACAAAAGTAAATGGTAAGGGCAATGATATTGACCCATTAGCCGCACTACGATAAGCAGATGAGGATTTTGTTCATTTCTCGCTGTAAGATCACGGCCGCTAGCCAGCAAGGTTTGTGATTTCATGAGGGATCCTCTTCGTTCGATATCACTTGCGACCAAACTTAATCGACCACCAGTAGTCTGGAACTCTTATCTAATCCAATCTATCTCTTATCTATCTCTTATCTACCACTGAAAAGAAAAAGGTCCATTGATACCATCCTTTGATAATGGTGTTATCATCACACGAAACATTTATAAGTACTGCCCAAAGCTTTGGTTGCTCAGCAGTTGAATCTTTATTGGGTACTTATTCCTAAGAAAAAGAGCAAGAGAACGAGACTCTCAATTTAACGTGTAAACACCGACTTACACTGAATACCATTTCCACTGCTCAGTTAGTCCTGTGACAAACTTCGTGTACAGCAAAAAATTGTTTGTTCCAAGGAAGGAGAAGAGTTAACCAATGACTACAACTTCGCCGAAGAAGGAGGGCAGCCCAGCGTTAGCCGGGAGAAACGACTGGTATGTACATATATAAATGCCTGTAATCTACATATACATGTAGCCTACTTTGTGTGTCCGTTTGTATGCCGTTTTGTCTTTCAATTTGTAAAAAGTCACGAAGTGAGAAGATTAAAATGCAACGTATCATTTGGGGACGTGTCGGCAACCCGCTATGAAAGAGAAAGTCTGTTGATACTGTATGCATCGATCTCCTCACCAATACCGATCATTTTGTGTAGTTATTGACTGACAAAGCCAACCTTTTTCCACGTGGAGGGAGTCCAGTTATGGCACCTACCATCAGCGATCTCATCCATCTCCCTGTGTTCTTTCGAAGTTCAAACACTGAACACCTTGAGTTCACGTCGACAGGATTTAAGTTACTCTGGTTCAATAGTCGTCTTTGCGCACGCCCCCCCCCCCTCCCATCCCCCCGGAAAAAGTCGGTTTGCTACCAACAATCAGCGTCTCCATTGTGCCGCGCATATCACACCTACACCTAGAGAGAAACCAATAGACACACGAAAATATATAGAGGATATGTGTACATATATATACAGATATAGATATAATAGATTGCAGTACGTTCCAAAAATTTTTTGACCTCTTCACTGGTACGGCCCAAAACGTATGCATCCATTTCTTCCTTCTTCTTAATTTCTCCTGGTTGTTCTCTAGACGATAGCTTATCCTCTCTCCCGTAGAAAGTCTAGATCGTAGGATTCTCAGCAGTGGTGAAGTTGATGAATATTGCTCATAACAGAAGTCACTTTAGAATGTTCAAAAAAAAACGAACTTTGAACTTTACATTTTGTTTTTTAGAGAAATAGTTTCAACACCAACTTTATCACATGCATTACGTGTCGTCTCTAATCATCAATTTGCTTGATATAGCGAAAGTAATATCTCTGCGCATCTCTATTGCGGACCAATGTAATCTTGGGTATTCTGCCTATTCAAGGGACACCAGCTCCAAAATTCCTTTCATCCAGAGATCTAAAGGATTTTTACCCCCGGAAAGGCGGTTATTCTGATGATCATTTGACATCCTGAACGATCAAGGCGGTTACGTCCCGCCCAGAACTCATCCCAAAATCGCACGACGTGTCTCGTTCCGCCTGGTCTTCGATTCCTTGTCGCAAACGACAGAATCCCTGATCTCGGCTCCCGACTTCCCCTTAGATTTTTTTATCGAGAAACTCCAAACATTGTTTTTTCTACATCATGTTAAATGATGCTGTCTGCCTCGATGTTCTTCGGTACTCCTCTCCGCTCAGCTTCGGAGCTAGGCCTTTCATCATGTTCAGTTCATGTGGAGACCGCGTTCACGAAGTCATGTCACAATGAACGGTTAATCGCGATTTAATATGTTACTATATATGTATGTATGTGCGTAATATGTGCGTATATATTGCACAAAGAGAAAAATGAAAAAAAGATTGCAGGTTCGTGAAACACGCTGTGCCTCTTCATTTCGCGAGGAAAATAAGCCACTATAACCGCGATGTTGCTGAACTGTTAAGTTTGATCGTGAAGCTAATAGGAAGCTAAGGAGGACATTGATGTTGTACATGTAACGGCTCCTCTTCCAACAGTCCTTTTGAAATCGACGAGTCCAAAACACAACAGTGTTTATTCCATTGTACTGTTTGGAGTCCTGATTGGCTCACACCCCTCCCGTGTTCTGGTTTTGCCAGTTCTGTAGAATAATGCTTTGAATTTGTGGAATATTAACAGCAGGATCTACATAGTCCACGTCTCACTTCTTGAATAGCTCTCGTTAGTTATATACAAAGTGGGAATCTTGCATTCCAATAATTGCAGCTTGAAGAATCAAGCTAGAAACGTGACGATAACTCCCGAAAACTTCTTGATAATCTGGTCAACCCTGCTCTTGGAGTTCAATGCGGACATTGGAAAGGAGAACTTAAAGGTTAACATATATTGCGATCCCTTCATCGCGGAGGCAAGCCATCTTTTCTCTGCAGCTTACGAAGCCACGGCGGGTCCCAGCGGTTTCCACCTTCTCTTGCCTGTTTGCATAGCTGCGCAAGATGGGGCATTAGCTGGTGATTGCTCACAGCAGCGATCTATGCTGGTGTATCAGCTCGAGAAGTTTGAGTTGTTTTGTATCTCGAGTTGTTTCGTATCTCTCCATAGACTCGGGAGAGATACAAAACAACTCAAGTGAAGCTTATCTCAGAGCCAGATAACTTTGAAATTATTCATGCACCACACTCATTCGGAATGACACCTTTACTTGTTTCGTACTTTTCCTGTAATCTCTTTACCCCAGAGAAATGCTATTAGACACTGAAGTGATTTGTATTGATTCAAACAAAATGTGTGATCCACCACATCTTGCAGTTGTACATATTCGCCATAACGTTTTCGACAGAGCCGAAGATTACTTTCTACTCAACCTAATAAATTTATGACGTCCATGTTGCCGTACAAAAGATAACAACCAATAAATGAAGCAAATAAAAAGCATCGATGGTCGAAGAATTTCGCTTAGCATTACGATCTTTTTCCTTCCAACCTTTATCACCACACCAAGTCATCGCTAATGATGCCCATAGACTATGAATTTCACTAATTTTGTAGAAATGGGTCAAAACCAATTTCTAGTCTTCGCGAACGGACTATCACCCAGATACGACCATTCCAAACAGCACCTTCATCGAAATTTACTTTTTGTCGAAGAAGTACAATAATGAATTTTGTTTTCTCCCATCGATGGAGAGTTATGAGCAGAATGTTGGCCTCGCACGGCTAACTTTTCCGGGCACCTCCCCGTGCTTTTTATGTTTATTGTCGGAATTCTGCTTAACCTCCCGTCTTGATGGCTTCTACGCTATAGCTCAGCAGCACTCACATTACCATGTGGTCAACCAGTATTGGTATTGAGCTGCTGCACAACAGCAATCAAAAAAAACTTCAAGTCAGAATAGGTTATATCAAGAGCGGTTGCGGCTTCACATTTTGATGCCGATATTGGCTGATCGGCTCACCCATTGCACGTGTGAGTCCTCGTAAGCTGAGTCATGAAAACCAGTGGCAAGGGCAAGCGAGGACGTGGTAATGTAGGGTATAGAGAGCTTGATTCTCGGGGAGAGCAGAATCGAGCTCTTTTCAATGGTGAAACTTTGCTTCTGGCTTGTCATCCCTGTGCAAGTTTGGGATCGCAAAGTGCGGCTAAAAAACAGCAGTCAGCAAAATCATCAAGTAAAAATGTGATGATCGTCTGCCTCGGGAAGAGAAGGTCTATCCAGGAGAATTGGATATGCTCTCGTGAGTATTAGCAATTCAACGGGTAGTCGTCGCTATATAATTACAATTCCAAGCGACGAATCTTTGAAGTTTCCGTCGAGTGTTTATATTGAAGATTGTATTCATAGCTGAGTTTATCAATAACTCGGACCAGTTAATGGAAGAAAGTCTTTGTTCTCTCTCTATTGTCTATTGTTCAGTACCGTCTTTCGAGCGCAGCCGACTTCCACTCAGAATCGTAGTGGAGCACTGGATGTGTTTTTCGCTTATAAAAAAGGAGCGGAGGTTCAATGTACCTGTCAGCGCTTTAATACCCCCAGACGAGTCCGGTAGAAGTCAAACGACATCGGAGGGGTCGAACACTTGGTTGTTTAGCAGTACGTCCTTGTGAAAACGATTTTTGCTGGCTGAACTGCATAACACACAAGACAAAGGTCAAATCAAAGTTGTAACGAAACTGGAGGTGAAAAATCAAAAAAACTTCAATTAAGTGACAGCCGATATTATTGAATTGTCCGGAAAGTCTCCACCAATTTTTAAGTCATCTTCAAGTTCCAGTTTCTTGAACAATTAACCAATTCACCAAACAACATTTCAGTCAATCTGTTCAGTGATGGTTCGCCATCTTCTTGTGAGTTTCATTTTCCCACTTCCATAGAAGCTTTTGAACTAAGATTAAAAAAATCTCCTCAGATGCCTTTTGCAGTCCACCAGCGGATTGAACGATTTTTCATGTCAAGAACTCTGCAGAATCTAATAAAAGGGGTGGTTTGACAGTACTATGTCAGGATATATGGAGGTGTGATAAGACATTCCACCCAAGCTCCAGCAGTTCTTGACGAGTCGGCAAAAATAGTTAAGGTCCTGAGTTATCCTGTTGGAAGACAATGCCCTTACAGTTCGCCTGTTCTTGGCGCTTATGTTGTATCGCTGCCTCCGAATTGTCTAGCTGACTCCAGTATCTATCCAAAATCATATGATCATGCGGCAACAGCTCACAATGAACAGTTTCCATTCAATTCCACCAGCAACGCAGCATAATCGTCCGCACCACCTACTTTCACATTTGGAGTGGTTTGTGACGGCCCACTGGGAGGGCTCCGCGGTTGTTTCCGCTCCGTTTTGTTGTACACGACCCAGTCTTCGTCATACGTTTACATGACGGCCTGAAAACAGCCCAATTTCTGTTCAGCTTAAGCAACGAGTCGCACAAGGAGGTGCTGTACATCACATTGCACTCAATCACTTCGTGAGGTACCCAAAAATCTAGGCGCTTAACAAAATCAAGTTCCAGTAAATGGTCGCCGATGGTTGATTTCGAAACGTTAAGCCTTTTCCCTGTTTCACAGTGATGTGCCGACTAGTTTCGACTCACATTTTGATTTGGTTGGTCTCAATTGATAATAGCCTCCCTAAACGTTGCCGATTTTCGAGGGTGAACTCACCCTGTTCAAATTACGCGAATCACTCATGCACTATATGTTCCCCTAGAGCATTGTCTACTCGAACGTAACAAATATTTCCCGAGGCTTGTGCCGAGTTCTTGCCCATGCGGTAGAAGAAAAACATCAGATGCGAAAAATGCAGGCGATGATCCGCAATTTTCACACAAGTCAAGGAAGGATGACATACTTCAGGGAATCTCATCAGAATCCTGACAAGAATGTAGGGGAGGACTGCCCTGCCAGAAAATTTATAACCTTCAGGTCTTCAATGTTTTGTACGAGAGTTGATGAACCGAGGGCGCTCAAAAACGGCGGAAACTTTCTAGACAATCCAACATGAGTTTATCCGAGTTTTTTCACAACAATAGAAGCAGTATTTGCCATATCGCTCCTTATGTCATCAAAAAAGTCGCATGCGATGGTTTTCCTTGAAATGACGACTAAAACTGGGCGGGTATCTTTTACTATAAAGCAGAACTTGGTGTGTCGGTTTGTAAGATTGTCGGTGTGTCTGTCTGCCCGTCCGCATCCGCAACTTTTACAATTATGATGAAGGTAGTGATATGGACAACCCAGCTCCATTCTACATTTCTTTCTTATATATAACGCAGTGTTTTGGTGGGTACGCCAACAAAGTAGCGTAAGTACTGCGGAGTGAAGTGAGAGTTGTGAAGCGAAGTTAGTACTTCAAAACTGTGATTCCAACCTGTACTGGCATCGTGCTATGTATGTCTATACAAGGATCGGAGATGATAATGTAGTTAGAAGTCCTCCGCTTTTTTCCAACATTGAGCGCTAGAGCGCAAATAGGAAGACTAGCCCATAAAAGTGCACAGGAACGTTTATTAGCCTAGAGTATACATTTTTTGACCTTAGCTTAAGGAGAAAAGAGCGCCGGAGAGTCAACAGAATATCAAAATTATACCAAGTCCTAGCTTTTTGTACAAGGCAATCATCTCATTCCAATCCCACCGCTCCTCCCCTCCTGAGGCTTAGGTAGAAAACATATTCTTTTGACTAGAAGTGATTCGGAGCACAGCTGAACTCGGCTACCCTTCCTTCTCTACACTCAAGCTGATGGATAAAGGAGATGCCTCCCAGATGATTACATTTTCCCACTGCTTTGCAAAAGTAATGAATGAGGTCTGGCGTAAGCCGGACGATCCGACTGGTGAGTCTATAGTTCGATAGCAGTGGTTCTCAATCGCGTTCAGCAATTTGAAACCTTTATATGGTTAGTAGGGAATAGTTTGAGCTTTTTATTGCTACAGCCTTGAAGTTTCGGAAGTGTTCCGTACTGTTTTACTGCCCCCCGCCTTTTCCCGACACAGAAAGAAATATGATTTCTGGGTTTAGTGATTTTCATAATTGCTTGCATGAGGCAGACAAAATTTTGCTAGTGTCCCTAGCGATATAAAACTCTAACACGGCTTGTGAGAAAGCATAACCCCCGAACTCGGTAGAATTCAAAACACCCTCTCTGATTATTTGATGTGTCAATAGCAGTAACGAGTGCGTACACATTATTCAAAGAAAAAAATGAAAAAAGATTCCGGGGTCGTCAAACACCTTGTGCCTCTCCATTTCGCGAAGAATATATGCCACTATTACTGCAATCGCTACAGCAACCGAAACAGCAAAAGCGATTGCAGCTGGTGCCCATGTAGGAACGTCGATAGACACTTCACAACCACAGTCGCTCATCTTGATGTGTCTGATTTCTGAACAGTGTAGAATCACGTTGAAGATCGCGAATATCACAGACTTCTTTTTGAGAAGACCACTAATAATTGCAAACCTAAGTAAAAAATGAACTAAAAACCACACCGCAAAACTACGAGCAGCCTTCGGTCAAGAAGGCTGCCAAAGCGGTTCATCATATTGATGTCCGCGAGAAAACCGGGATGCGCAGTGTTATATTTATCGCCTTCTCAAAGATCGCACAGACGTGAGCATTCCAGCATTCACTCCTATCACCTAACTTACCGTTCTCCTGTTGACAACCGGTGATTTCAGCGAAAGACAGATCGACTCCACTCGTCCCTGTCGCAGGCAAATGCAATCCATCGTGCCCTCTGCGCTGCAGGGATTAGCGTTCTATGATTGCTTACACTCAGAGCTCTCGGGAAGAGGCCTGACCAGTGTATTAGGGGCTATTTAGGTATTCCTAGGGTCCCAAGGACCTCGTCAGTAAGTGTCATTGTCATTACACTGTCGCGTTTCTCTTTCAGCATCCTTGATCCTCATTCGTTGACGGGGTTCGCGACGCCAGAATCTCGTTTGCACATGATCTATCGAGGAATTTCAATTTTCTGCTTTATACAGCGTGTTGAATGAAGCGGACTGATGGTGATGTCAGTTCTCCAAGGGATGCCACAGGGAACTGCTCACTCTGTGGCTGAGCTAATCGCGGACAGGCCGGCCTACGAACAAACCCGTCACATCAAAATGTCCGACGCGCACTCGCACGGCCCGGTGAGTGTGAAAAGAATGCGATTGTCTCCGGTGCAATGACGGCATCGGTGGGCAACTAGGCTAGCCCCACAACGTATGGAAGGCCCGCGTTGCAACGTTAAATGATGACACGTTAACGGAGCGCTCATATGAGTTAGCAGAAGCTCTAGAGCGCCGAAGAATTGATTACTATGCCGAGCAGGAAACGAATCGGTCCTGCTGCAGGTCGAGGGACATTGGCCACGGCCTCGAAGCCGTTCTTTATGATGGTCCCTAAACCACCAATGGAGTTGGCATTATTGTCGCTGGAAGGTTTCGTGATTCGATAGTGGGCGTGGAGCGCTTCAAGGATCGCTTAATATAGATCATTGTAGTCATCGAACGCCAAAAATACCATCTCTTCTCAGAGTTTGCTCCACAGACTGGATGCTCCGAACAAACCAAGGACAGGTTCTGGAATCTGCTGGGGGAAAAGACAGCTGACGTACCGTCACAAGAAGCAGTAGTTGTCGCGGGTGACTTCCTTGGTCATGTAGGCTACTAAAGAGGTTATAGCTGTCATAGTGGGTTTGGATATGGGTCACGTAATACTGATGGCGAGCGAAATTCTTGAATATAATCTATAATCGCATAATCTCGCCGTTGTAAACACAACGTTCCGTAAACGTGACTGTCACCTCATTACTTTCTATAGCGGTGAAAACAGAACACAAAATGATTCCATCCTTGTCAGGCACCGCGATCAGGGACTCGTAACAGACGCGAATATGGTGCCTTATGAAACGGTCGCTGCACAACATCGACCAATCAGTGTGGTTTTGTGTCTGGTTGCAGCACCAGTGATTCCATACACGCCACTCGCCTTCTACTAGAAAAGCATCGCGAAAAACGAAGAACGCGAAAGGAACATCTTGCCTTTCTAGACTTGGAGAAGGCTTTTCGCCTTCCGCGTGACGTAATATGGTATGTCTTACGACAGCATGACGTTCCCGAAGAGCTCATTAAGTGGGTGCGCATTCTTTACACTAGCCCAAAGAGCCGCGTGCAAACGACAGCGGGGCATCGACGGATTTTCCCGTCTCCGTCGGAATACACCAGGGCTCTGCGTTATCCCCACTACTTTCTAATGTCGTTATGGATGCCATTACAAAAGGCCTCCAGAAGCCGGCTCCATAAACGCTTCTTTATGCCGATGACGTGATGCTCGCCGGCGAAGACAAAAGTGAGCTCGAGTCACAGGTGCAGACCTGGTCCGTCCGTCTGGCTATGTTCGGGCTCAGGTTAAATGTCAAATAAACGAGTATTGGACCACTGAATCGAGCGAGCCAGACTCTTTCAAGATCAATGGCACTGAGCTCAAACGGGCAACAACTTTCAAGTACCTTTGATTGGCAACTGCGTCTGACGGCAGCCTGGGTTTTGAAAAGAATTCTCGCGTGTATGCGGCGTAGTTGAAGTAGCGCTCAATGACTCGATGAGAATATCCCTGAGCGTCCCAAATCAAAAATCTACAGAACCAATATCCTACCCGTCGCGATTTACGGCGCTGAGTGCTGGCCTTCGAACACAGTAGGAAGTAGAAGCTGGCCTCACCAGAGAAGGATCCCAAGTCGGAGTGGCCATTTGAAGTGAGGCCTACACTGCTGGACGTGTTAGTGGATGGTGAGTTCAAATCTGCTTTCCAAATCTGCCAAGCGTTCCTCTGAACGGATTTATGAGGGCGGCTTCAGGGAACTTGCAGTAAGAGAACATGAATTACATGTATGTGCATTACTTCTCAACGGCGTCTTAGTGTAGTGGTAAGCGTGACGCTTCATGTGCGAGAGACAAGGGCTCGGGTTTTGTCGGAGGCGGTTTTTTGCATTTATAGAAGTTTTCCCTTAAGGACTAGAAAACACTCTAGTGGGGATTTTATCACGTTTATAACCTTTTAGTGCTTTTGCTGATGTTCATCCACATAAAGTGATACTTCACTTTTACTCGCATGCCCAACGGATGAAAAAGAACCCGTTAGAGCCCATTGCTTCACACTTACTAACCCCAAATCAGAAGGGAAACAGAATTTTGTAGGCGTCTCAAAATCCCCGAGTGAGTGCTTGAGTAGCCGGCGGCTGCCATGTATAAAAGAGGAACTTCCTAAATCTAGCTGCATAGATCTGAAAGTAGACAAGCGATAGTAAGCAAAGAATGGGGTCTCGTGTGTACACGCAAAAGTTAAGATCACGAGCTATTACATATGAGCTGGTGCGTTTAACAAAATTCTCAAATGGAAAGAAGAATTGAGCTTCAATCGGCTGTGTTAGCCTCGTGGTAGGCTCGAGCAGAGCGTGTTCTCTTCACCTGCTTTTGGTGAGGTAAGACGACTAAATCGCTTTCTGGCCTTCGAATGATGTCCACCAATCCACTATCAACAGTGCCGCTGTTCGGGAGTCCGGAGCTGCTAGGCACCATTGCATCCAATCTGGCATGTACCGCCGTTCTACCATCATCATTGCTCATCATATGCGTTCTACTTCCGCGGACCTCCAAATTCTGCGCACGGAAGAATCTTCTACTCGCTAGCAGGTAGGTAGGTAAAAGAAGGTATAAGCAAAGCACTAAAAGGTCATGAAACGTGATAAAATCACCATTAGAGTATTTTCTAGTTCTTATGAAAAAAATTCTACTTAATGCAAAAATCTCCCCCACCTCCCCTCCCCGACAAAACGCGAACCATAGTCTCTCGCACATGAAGCGTCACACTTACCACTACACCAAGCCGACGTTGAGAAAAGAGGCACATCCATGTAATTTAGGTTTTCTTGTGTTGCTCCCTACAATCACCCTCATACTTCCGTTCAGAGAAACGCTTGGCACATTTGGAAAGCAGATTTGAACTCACCATCCATAAACACGTCCAGCAGTGTAGGTCCCATTTTAAATGGCCACTTCGACTTGGGATCCCTAGTCAGTGTGATGGAGACCAAGATGTTGCGCTGGACAGCCGGAGTAACACGACTAGACCGCATAAGTAATGACGTCACCAGGGAGCGATTCGGTGTAACGCCCATTGTCGATAAAATGCGCGAAGCCCGTCTCCTTTGGTATGGTCACGTTCTCCGCGCGGATGAAGACATGTTCGTAAGATCGGTCTCAACCTTGATGTGTCCGGAAAGCGGCCTAGAGGGCACCCAAAGCAGCGATGGCTCAATACGTTGCGCGAAGACCTCAAAACGGTTAACATACACCTCGAACAAGTGCTTAATCGGAAGAAGTGGCGTCAACATATCAGAAAAGCGGACCCCGCTTATATGCGGAACAGGCGCTAAAGAAGAAGAAGAAGTTGAATGTCGCGGACTGCATTCTCACCCTGCTGTCGTAGAGTAAATTCCCTGAAGTGTATTTCGAATTATGAAGATAAGAAGAACGACACGGTGTCCTTCGTCTTCTTCACTAATTTTCACTGATGCTAATCAATACTATTAACGACTTAGCTTTGAGGCAGGTTCTGCTCAGTCTCAAAGCTATGTCGTCAATCGTATTGATTTCTCGATTCAGATGCAAGTAACTAGAGCATACAGAGATATTGTCCCGTTTAGCGTTGTGTAAGAAGCGATCCCTACTACCATGCCATCTTTTTGAAAATGACGTATAAGTTTCTCGAGAGCACCCACGAAAAGGCTGAGAGAAACAGTATCGCTTTGCCGAACCCTTCTCTTCATATTAACAGTTACTTCCTTTTCAAGACGCGGGATGCGGGTCTTGATTGATGGTCCTAATCAAGACTCAAGGATGCTCTGTCAGCACTAAGATAACGCATCATAGACTGTTAAGTACGGACATCTTGACTGCCAAGGTTTCGATTGACACTTCTGTCCCAACAGTATGAAAGCCTTCCTCAGATCGATGATCGTAAGTTATAACGACATCCTATACTCCACACATCGAGTCTTGGGATGGTGTATGTGTAGTGGTCTGTACTGACCTTTTTCTAAAATCTTGTTTGCTGGCATGGCTATCCTTCTTATTCATAAAGTCTTCTGAACATTCTTTCGAAGGTTGTTCGTGTGAAAAGTTTATAGATTGCATCGATCCCGATCTCTGACGGCAACAGTGCTTCATTTTCTGAACATTGCAGCTCTCTTCTCAGAAAAACGGGATTAGGCAATGGCTCGTCTGATGCCAGAAATGGATTCTACTAGAAACAACAGCGAGGTCAGCGCGGCATGGCTTTTGGCTGAAGATCATGTAATCTAGTTGATGAAAGAACTGTCGACCAGGTAACTTCCAAATCTTCCGCACAAGAAGGTGCTTCGAGTACTACGACTTATCATAAACGAATTGGGACACTACTTCATCCTGCTTATTCAATCCGCAATTTCCGACATGAAATCTTTCGATCGTTCTCCCTGGGCCAGCCTGTGAAATCATTGACTATGATCTATATCGCTTCCAGCTCCTCTCTTGATATTGAGGCCTAGGTAACGGTAACGAACTGGAGATGGAGATGGACCACATCTTTTCGAAAGCGAAAGTCCGACTCACCTTGTCAAGCTTTCATGTGAATCGGCGGCTAAGGCGTGCTGAGGATGAGGATGACACCTTCAACACCGTCACCTCTGCTGTAACAATTTCTATTCCTTCTGATCTCCTGCTGCTTCGAGAAGAGCATGCAGTGTGCGAACTCTTTTCCTCTCGGTCGGTCCGATTAAGTACTTTATCTTCATGGGTTGGATCTTCGATACAAGCTTTCGGTGCACGCTTCCTGCATCGAAAGCGCAGATCGCTGTATCAGTCCTTCTTCTTTCGAGAATTCTAATACGGCTTAGAAATTTTGCAGCCTTCTAGAGCAGTCTCATCCAACGTTGGCGTTTAAAGTCTCATCCCTCTGTAACGCCCCTTTTGGAACTGTCTTGACGTAAGAGTGCCCACGCTTGATTAGCTTGCCAGACTGACGGGGAGGTATGTAGACTTCGTGTAGCTGACCATTCTGTCCTAGAGCGGACGAAAGGCTTATTTTTCAAAAGCGGCTCGTCTCTCAATCACTTCCCAATCACTCGAATGCAAACATTTGACTGAGCTATATCTAAATACACTAGGGGCGTACGCAGAAGCTATAAATTTTATCTGCACAGGATATACAGGGAATTCATATCCTGAAACTACCAGCGTCTCTGAGCAAGAGCCGATGACTCTGGTTCGTGATTCACTACTTTGCTCTACACCGATCGCTCCATGTAGACTCGTCACCAACTGGCTAGAGAATCTTCAATGTGAGAAGATAACCGTGAGGGAAACGAAAAGGGCTATAAAAAAATGACGTCTGGGGAGGTCACTGGTCTTGATGAATTGGGAGCCAACATGTGGAAGCCGCTGCGCTAGGAGCCGTCCCTGCATAAGACGAGAGGCACGTGCTGCGTAGTTTTGTCAGCTGTATTTCACCACTGATGCAGCCCATGCTTCTCGTTTCTTGCCAGAAGAAACGGCTGAGAAACGAAGAGCATCTCATCTTTCGAGTGTTACAGTCTTGTGCAAATGTCAGCAGAACCCCATAGGAATCTTCCTCTCCAAAAAAGCTGCGCACTATCAACCACTACTGTTGTCGTTATGGATGGCTCAATCCCGAAGATGTTACATGACTGGCCTTTTTTGAGATCAGAATACACCTTAGCGCTTCACATTAGGATTTTAGACCCTCGTGCGACAAACAAAATTTACGATGAGACGTGCTTGCTAGAGAAATGTCGTATGAAATGAAATCGGGAGAATGGAAACAAAAAATGCTTTGCGCTCTATTGACGAGGTCATGCGCCTGCGGACCCTTCTTCCCAGTTCGACACTAAACAAGAACAAATTGAAGAAAAATGTAGACCGTGCCACTGAAATAATACTGCGACACTACACAACGCTTTTACAGACTCAATGGGGGATCATGCTTATCATCAATACCCATATCGACCAAGACCAAACTGACCTGACCAGCAAAACCTTAAATTCTTTACAAATGGGTATTATCTATGAGAAACAAATAGTTGATCTTCGAAATCGTCCTTATCACTCGTCAAAAACTTGGTATTATTGGTTACTTTGATATACTAGGCAGATTGAACCGGCACTACGCAAGCACTTACAAAGAAAAAACTAAACTTCTAGTGAGTGGCTCAATTTTTGTGGTGATTTCCTGATTAGCGACTTCTTAGGTCGTTATTGTTCGCGAATATCAAGTACGTAAAATTGCTTCGTAAAATTGCTTTGTCAAGGTGCCAAACCTATCCCTTTGAAAAATTGTGCACAAGGAGAAGGTTTGCTCTATTCTAGTGTGAATCATAAATCCAGCAATGGAATTTGGACTCTCTTCGATAAGGCATCACTAATCTCGAGTTTGCCAAGTATTGCATCTCCCTAGCTTCCCAGAATGTCAAAGACTCTTCCGCCTTTTAAGCCAACCACATCGCCATCGAGCTCTATAAGAAAGGGGCGAAGAGTCCGGTGGGGAATACGCATGGAGGAGGACTTGGGAGCACTCTGGAAGCCGGTCTTCCGGATCCTCAGAGGTCGGTCCAGAATGTATGGGACAATGCAACGCAATGTGCGCGCTATGCAAAGATGGGTGGAAAAATGGTGGATCCTAAGGAGACGAGCGTGGTTCTCGGTTGAGACTTAGTTTAGAAAAGCCCCGAGCCCCAGAATACTTGCTGTTCACAGGAGTTATAGGTTTGCCAAAGATCCTAAGGCAAAAAAACAAGGAATTTTACGTCTTTACGGGATGCTCGATGATAGAGGACAGCAGAAATTCATCTTTGTGCTGCCCTAAGAATGGCACCGTGTTACTCAAGTAACCGGGATGGAGAAGACAGTAGAAAAAATTGGTCTGGCTTCGCGACCTCGAGAGAATGCAACATGCCCTCGTTTCAGAATACTAGCAAGATTTTGATGTTGTACCGGAAGGGAAATCCAGACAATATTAGCTACTACCATCCAATCTGGATGCTGTGATCTATACATTTTCAAATGAATCATTCATAACAGAATTGGCAAAAGACTAGATAGATAAAGCAGGGCCATGAAAGCAAGTAGGGATTTATAGAAGGTTCAGCACAATAGGTCACATCCACACTGTCACAACATTCATTGACCATCGCGAGAGTATAGAATACTGACCGTTAGAATATCTCTCTTTCATCGATTTGAAGATAGCCTTTGATATCGTGGAGACGAGGGTAATCTGAACATTGAGAAGGCATTGTAGTCCTACTCAATGGGTAAAGATTCCTCCCAAGCTTTCCAACAGCTTCACGGCCAGGAATCCCCACCTTCCTACAAGAAAGTTTTTGTCAAAGTGATGGAGGGAGACTCGACAGGACAAGACTATTCCACCCATTTTCGGTACTGCTATCGACAACACCATGAATTATTTGGAGTGTGAAGACAGGGGAGTGAAAGTCGACGGTTGCTTCTTACATCACCCCGGTTTTGAAGACTGCACTGCGCTTATAACAAACTGAGCGAATGTTAACCAAGTTCGAAATGGCCTATGGAAAGATCAACCTACTTCTGAACTTGACCAAGGTGATAGTCATGAGAAACAGGACGGTCCTTCCCTGATAAACAGAATCTCTGAATGCTCTAGCTACGCGTATCCAGGTCGAGAGGACAACATTATGGACGACCTAGGTGCGTAGCTGAGGAGAAGAATACGCGCGGCGTGGGGAGCATCTCAGAACATCAGGGGGTAGTAAAGTTGACAGAAAATGTCTTGCTCCACGCTCACCTTTTCGACAATGTTTTCCGTCCTACTTTGACATAGAACTTAGAGGCTCGGATTTGAAAATTGAGTGAGTGTGCATTCTGCTTCACTCAACTCGCGGAAAAGCAATAGTGTTAGCGTACCTCCCCATCTTGCTACTTCGGACCACTCGAAATTTACACTTTTTGGTGGAAGCTCCCGTGACCTCCTTTCGGACACTGTTACCAAAACCTGACTTTCTCCAGCTGGATTACACGGCATTATTCCATAGGTTTGATGAAGTCGATTGGGTGCGGATATTTGAAGGTTATGGATCAGCGTCTAACATGTATGACAGGTTCTGTTTAGTCTTATATGATAAGCTTGCTCATTATGTACCCATACGTGATCGCTTTTGCCTGACCTCAAGATTTCTCGTCCTTATTCGGAATCTGCTATCGCAGAAGTGGCGATTTTTTAAGTGCTCCTCGGACCCACTCTCGGATGAGCACTATAAAAAGGTCTGTTCAGATTTGAATAATCATCTCAAGAAGTTCTTGGATCACCGTGAATACCGCTTGACATCCCATACTTCTATGAAGTGTCTTTTTGTGTACCTGATTGAGAAATTGAATGGAAGTACTCGATTACTGCTCACGATGAGGATGGATGCAAATGTTACACTGAAGAAGATAAAGCAGCTGCACTGGGCGAGTCCTTTGCTAATACATTTCCCAAAGATGATTGCTCCGCTGTTGAGGTGCCTCGCTGTGACAAGTCGTCTCATTGTCAAGATGTCTACCCAGTAATCTGTTTTGAACTGCCGGAATCTTGGCATTCATGAGGCGCCACAAGCCCTCCAAATCTCTGTCACAGAATCTTATGACGGCACACCACCAATTGTCTTTAGAAGGTGCGCTCCTTCTCTTTCTGAACCCTTGGCTCATGTCTTCAAAGTCTCCCTCACGTTGGGTGAGATACCTGAGATTTGGAAGGATGCGATGGTTACTGCGATCTTTAAGCTCCAGAAGCTCGATCCATTTCCAGTTCTAGCCCCATAAGTATTACGCCTGTCACAGTTATGGAGAGAATTATTAGGAAAAGGCAGTCCTCTTGGTGTCGCAGATCCAAGATCATACCACCTAAACAGCATGGGTTTCTCCCTGAGGCGAGCAAAGCTACTAATCTAGTTGACAGTTTACTTGTTTCGTCCCTTGCCTTGAAGCAAGGTAAATTGGTCGATGTGGTTGATTTATCCAAGGCTTTTGATAGGGTGAACCACCGCACTTTGTTACAGAGACTGAAGAGGGACTCTGTATAGGAGGTTGTTTACTGGAATGGCTGAGATCTTATTTATGTTTGCGGCATATGACTGTAAGAGTTGGGTCCTGCTCTTATTCCCCTCCTGTTTTTGCTATACACAGTTGAGCTACCACGAATCCCCAAAACATCGCAGCACATCAAAGTGCAAATCTATGCGAGCGACGTGCAATTGAATGGCGTCTATGACGACGGTAACTATGATGAGTTTTGCTCGGCTCTGGAGCTCTCCATCGAAAAACTAAATATTTGGGCGTCTGAACTCGACCTAGCTGACTTAAGCAATCTGTTTTTCACGGGGAACCGCCAGGAGTTATGATTTTAGCGGTGCTCCTCTTAGGACAGTTGGGTCTGTGAAAGATCTTGAGGTATTCGTTGGTTCCAAACCGCAGTTTCCTACACTCTTCATTTTTTAGTATATCTCGGAACGTACACAGCAATTAACCTAAAGCACTCTTTTGTCTTTATAAGGTGTATGTCTTACCTCATTTAGAATACTGCTCCCAAATGTGGAGTCCAAATCGCCTAAAAGACATAACAAAGATCGAAAGAGTTTAGCAGGTAGCAACTAGGTTAGTATTTTTCTCGGATCTATGGTCTCTCTTCGTACTCGTACTGTGCCCAGTTACGGCGGCGAACGATTGAAACTATTCAACCTGGAAAGTTTGCGTTACAGAAGAATTCCTTCAGATCTTGTGTTTGCTTTTTGTATATTACGTAGTGAATTGGCAGTTAGCCCAAGTAGGTCCTGGATTTTCAGGCCTTGTAGCGACAGAGGGAATGGTTTTGTTCTGCATCACTCCAAAATCCTCAGCAAAAATTCTCTTTCCTTTTCAACTTCTTCCCGAACCGAGTTGCTAAGTCGTCCCAGCTGCTGCCTATTGGAACGATGAAGTCTGAGAACAGTCACGTTTTCAAGGCTGAGCCGAAACAGATTGATTTGCTTTGGGTCTTGGGTGTTGACGACTGCTTTTGACATTTACTTTTTGGAAATTGTTTGTACACAGATTCTACTTGTGATTTGGTTCGTTCTCCTACGATGGGTAGTGTGGATTTCTGTACTTTTCTGAGTTACAACAATGGAATGTCAACGCTTTTGTTCCGATGTCTTCGTGTTTGAAGCTGAAAGTTCGGGGTAGTCTGCAGTTCCCTTAATGTCTGCGACGATGCGGATGCCTGGTCAACTAGAATAGGCGTCGCGTTCCATGCCATTGTCAGCACCTGTTAAGCTCCAGAGTTGACGCATCTCCTGCGTATGCTGCCTTCCAGTATTTGCTCTCTGATTTTTGCCTGTGCTGGACTACTTGTGCCAGACTTTCTCTCTTTTATATTTGCGAGTTGAATCGCGTGTTGTGAGTAGATTATGTTTCATTTTAGCTGGAGCTATAGTTATCTCTTGAATTGCTGTTATTCATGTGTTATGTGATTGGTCGATATGGTTCAGGAGGCAAATGGTAGTTTACTGGATCTAATTCTATTCATTTTCCTTCTTTTTTTTGACCCTGCAGTCTCAGCTTCTTTCTCTTGAGCTATATACTGCGGATTCAATTGCATTGAATGTCGCAGCTTCTCCTTCATCCAGCGACCTGTAATTTCCCTCCTTGATTTTCGGCAAGTCCCTATGACCCCGTAGTGGCGAAAGACATCACATTCAGCTGATGCTGGTGCTTGTTGGAGGGGCACAGTGTTGAATATCGAGAGAAGTTCGTTCTCTTCATTACACCAATAATTATCTGAGCTTTTTATTTCACGACTCTCACGATTTGTTTCCCGTTATACTATCACTGCCTCCTGCTCATCTTGCTTTTCATATAATACTGTTGCCCTTTGGGTAATACTAGCGTTTGTGTTGTCAGTAGCAACCCGCTTTTACTAGCCTGTTTTGGGATTTTTGTTTGGCCTACCCCAAAACTATCCAAAGCCTATTTCTGGTTGACCTTGCAGTCTTTTTTTCAGTTCCTTTTCATTCTTTGTCATCCTTTTTGTTTCGGCTATGCTTTTGACAATTGACAACGCCCATGGGAAATAAATAAATAAATACACTAAGTGCAAACTTGATTTTGAATTTCTGAGTTCCTCAACGCAGGAAAATCAGAGATGCTGCACACGTCATGCGTTGACGTGATTGATGATGATTGTGAGACCAGTGCGGTTACTGACTGGCTCCCTCGGTAAGTAAAGGAAACATCAGTATATTCAGACTTCTGCACAAATTTCACTTTTTCACAACGCGAGGCACACCATTCCCAAACAAAAGAAATGTTATGCCTCGTATTCTTCGACGAGAGCAATACAATGAACAATTTTGGCTCGCTGCATAGCCGAGTCAAGAAACGATCCACGAAAGTTTGATGACATAGGTGATATAAACATAAAGGTAACTTTTTGACTTTTGAAACCTCCATTCACGGTCTTTGGTCAAATCGACTTTTACCTCAACGTTTTTATAGAGGATTTTTTGGCTTTTGCATTGTTTAGGGAGTATAATATCACATGGAGAGTTTGAACAATCTAGTATTAATGATGAACGAAAGACAAGCAATCTTCTACGGGACTTCCTTATTCTAGCCCAACACCGACTAGGCCCCGTGGCATACTTGAAACAAAGTTTCGAAGTGCTTCACTGAAGATTCTATTCCAAGCTCTAATTATTGAATGCTTCAGCTCCTCTGTTGTCTGAAACTGACAGTGACATATATCTTTCTTACAACGTTGCTCCATAGACTCTCTGTCGTGCCGGGATCAGGACTGCAAGGCAGCCAAGACTGTTGGAAAACGTAGTCGAGGCCGCCGGTAAGGAATGTTACCAGGTGCCCTTGGAAGACTTTCTGGTAATCCCTGGTATCCAATTTGCAGGTCACGAAACAAGCTCTAGCACGATATCATTGCAGAAAGCACTCACTCTCATGGCACTCCCTCATCCAAGATTGCGATTGCTAAAGTTGATCGGCTGTTTTCGTAAGCCGAAATAGTAGTATTTGTAACCGTCTGCTGTCCGAATCAAATTTCCTTTCATCGGTAAACGAATTAAACGAGAATTTTTGACCGTATGGTTGATATCAAAACAGAATTATCTTGGTCCAATCTCTTCCTGAGTACAATCTTGCAAATTGTAGTTGCAATTTTCTTGGAAGTCGGTTACACTCGGAGCCCTTTTTATTGGTGCCCAGACAAATTTGCTGCTTCTTTTTATGATCCTCCATATAGTGATTTTCAACAGATCCAACTTCGATTGAACCTAGCTCAACGACAAGGGACTGTTTAAAATAGCGTTGGAACTTCTATTCTCGTCGTTGGCACCGATGGATGTTACATGACGTCGAGCCTTACGTGTAGACTCCGAAGACATCGGAACTATTCAAACACCTTTGAATGGAACTGAGAGATCTTCAAAGATTTCGGTTTCATGATTCTTCTTCTGAGGAGAGATGACGATGGCGAGGCAAGACAATTATGGCTTTCGAATAAATTTTCGACACACTCTCTTTTATGCAGATCCCTCGAAAATCAAACTTTTCCGCACTCCATTATCAAGTGTTCATCTCAGAGTGATCTTATGCTTAAGTAATGGAGCAAAAATCGAAAATAATCCACAAAGGAAAGCTGATCAAGCTAAATGGGATCAAGTATGGGATTAACTGATAGGGATCTGATGAGGGTGCTGACAATTCGTCTTTATGGCCGCTTATCTTGTAAGGGCTGAATTTGAGGGTGACCTCATACTTATGGAACGCACAACCAATCAGATCGGCAGGTTAACGCAGGGTTTCCCTAATTCTTATGTCGAAGTTGTAATGATTGGCTAACCCGCACTCCTTCTTCGGAACAGTTGGTACTTTCCTGAACACAAAATTTGGCAAAGGACTTACAGGGCAATACAAATGGTTCTCAGTATGTGCTGATGCTTATGGCAATGACAAGACGCCTAGATGTGTTGTTCTTGGGAGAAGGACAGTAGGATCGGTTCTGTGTAATCGATTCGCCGCACGCTACTGTCGCACACCATTCGTCTCGCTATTATTACAACTCTAGCGTTATTCATGCAGCTTGATCAATATGAGATCATTATTTAAGGCACGATCTTACTGTTAGCTCTTTTGTTAGTGTATTTCTTAGTTTCTGCTGCATCCTGCTACATTCCTTTGCGCGCGGCGTCCCACTTGCCGCGATGCGACCATTTCGGTCCTGCTGCACCACACCCGTTGTTCTTCGTACCAAGAAATAATCACTCAGTGAAGATTCATTCAGGCGACCGAAGCCTTGTAAGGCGCTGACGAATGTTGTCAAGGGATGATAACATCCTTGCGGTCCCGTAAGACTTGTACCCAATAGAGACAGAGAAGTCGCGATCCTTCATTTATTAACAAACTTGCGCGGTAATGGAACTAAAAACAAAAAGAACCCAATTTTTAACTCTTTGTAATGTAGCGCACTTGTTACTCACTTTTTGTCATCCTACTCTGCTGTCCCTTCTTATCGAATGAAGCCCCCTATTAACGCTTATAGCTTATTGCCAGTTATCCCCATCGACCATTTTCAATCCCGCCATACCCCACATCACATGCCAAACAGTCAAAGCCCCACTATTACTGCAATTTTTCCAGTGACTTACGCTTTAGAAGGTTGGATCAGCCCTTATCAGTTGTTACGAGGGCTGCCTTTCATATTTCGGGATTTGGAAACACTAGTGTAGCAATCCAGCAACTGACACCACTATCGTAAAGTTTGAGTATTTTGAGGTTCCGTTGCAAAATTTGAGCGCGATTTGTGTTGTTTACACTAAGTCGTAAGGTTTTGTTTCGGCCAAGTTATGGAGTTTAACCGTGGGCATTTTCGCCCGACAACTTTCGACGTGGACTAACTCAAAA
>UZAF01016195.1:68204-83187 GCA_900617895.1 Haemonchus placei
TCGAAAATTGGTTCGAGCCCATACAAAAGTGTATAGATCTCAATGTGGAGAATTCTGAAAGGCAGTCAAGCAATTTTCAATAAATAGTATTTGTTCCTGTTCTCAAATCCCGAAATATAAAAGGCAGCCTACGTATTTGATCCTGGCACCAAACTTCTTCGACTTTGTCACCACCGAATTGAATCCTATACGGTCTCTTCCCATCCCACATCAGCCAACAGAGTAAGAAGGTCAACGAGAAGGGTGTTACAGTTTTAGTGGCTCTCGTATTCTATGGCTCTTTATTAGCAGCCCGCATATTCATAAAAATGTGTAGCATTACACTTTGCGCACTGATTAAGAACGCCTAAAATTTATCTGTCATATCAAACGATACACTCACATCGCCATTTGAATGGCATGACATCTATACGCAAACTCAGAAAATCTATACCCGAACTAGTTTAATACCCTTCCATTGCCATTCCACTTCGGCCGATGCCAATACTATATTTTTGTTTGTAAGCAAGGTTCGAACTTCCTTCTGGAAGGCTGCCTGAAGCAATAGGAGTGCTTTTTAGACAGAAGAGAGGCCATTGTGTCACATTAGCTATGCATGGGATAATAACGAATTTCCTATAACGTATAGTGTGTGATTGGAGTTCACAACAATCGCGACTATTCAGTTCAACCTGCTCCAAATAACTATCGTGCAACAATTCCTCCTGAACCATTTATAAGTGAATGGCGAGTAGTAAACCGCAACATCAGAATGAGAGAAGTTTTATATAGTGTAACCTTCAGAACTTGTTTCATATTCTTTGCTAATCTTATTGTTTTACATCTTTTCTTTACTAGCGTCATTCTGGAACCAGCCACCCTTTTTGACTTTGTCAAGGCTTCTGCGATGTTTTCATTGTTACCACAGGAATGAGTGGAATCTTGCCCTTTGCATCGTGTAAAAAAGCTTCTTCCCACTGTGACCTCCGCCTTTGAAAAAGCGTATTCTCACCACTTCTCCAACGACAGTAGGGTTTTAAATCGGTTTTCGGTATCATTCTACCCATCATAAATTTGAAATTTAAACTGATGGTCGAAACTCAGCTGTTTTTTGTGGATATAGTGCGCAAGAAAAAAATTCATAGTAGGCCAGTTTGAATTTTCAGATCACTAAGCAACAATTCCTTCACTAAATGGAATCCATAAGAAATTTGTAACAAATTCAATTCAAATTCAGGCAAACCATTTTCCTGAAACTTTGTCAAAATTTAATACTGTTTAGATTAATATCGCAATTAAAAATTTATTTGAAGCAATTTTCATTTTCAACAACAATTGACGCAACACTCTTTTCGAGAAACGGGCAGGATTTTACAATTGAAACACCATAGTTGTTTGTAACAAGAAAACTCGCTCAACACACTCTCTATGTTTCCGCTGAGAAAAGTGAGGATCCAAAGCTTGTTGATTGTTTTCTGTCCTTCAAATGATTAGTAACCAGGAGGAGTACGTGGAGGAGCGCAATGATCACAGGAGCCTTTCAAGCCATCTTGTCCTGGTGGACCGCGTGGACCAGGCTCACCGTCTTTACCATTTGGAGCATCCATTCCAGGTTCTCCCTGCTCTCCTGGTTGTCCTGGTCGTCCATTGATACCAGGACGACCATCTGGACCTGGGGGACCTGGTGGGCCTACCTCACCCATCTCACCCACTTCTCCCTGGGGTGAAGGTAAACTACGGACTGTTCCGGGTTGCCCAGGTGGACCAGCTTCACCGTCTTCGCCATCCTTTCCGGGAGGTCCTCGTGGTCCTGGTGGTCCTTGATGACCAGCAGGTCCAGGTGGTCCAGCCTGAAGTAGAAATGAAACTCTCGCATTCTTGGATTATCACAGAAAGATTCAGATTCAGATTTCTACCTCTCCAATGCTTCCTTGCGGTCCTGGTGGTCCCATCGGTCCAGGGACACCTGGAGGTCCAGCTGCTGATGGCAGGCAATCGAAGCAATAATCTTCTCGTTTTGGAATAGCATTGTGTTTCGGCGCGTCCGCACCTGGAGGGCCTGGCTTTCCAGGGTGGCCGTCCTCACCTGGTTCTCCGGGTTCACCAGGAGGTCCAGGAGGCCCGTTTTCACCGATGCCGCAAGAACAACATAGCTCAGGATATTGACGTTTTGCACGGAGCGCTTGGCTGCGGATACCTTCTAACTGAAATGGAAGTAGGGATTATGCTGTTAATCGAAGCCTACATGAGCCATATCATTTTCGGAAATCTCTAAAACTTCGAATTCGTGTAACCCCTTTAAGTGACTTCAATTTCCCACATCGTAGACCTAAATGCTCTATATATGGCTGCCGTAATATCTAGTCGAACTGGCATAATTGCGACTAAGGATCTGGTACCGTTTTATAAAATAATGTGTTTCCTTCTAGCTGATGTTTCTCGAAAAGGAGGTCACCATTCCCAGTTCACGGCTGACCGATTACAGCCGAAAGTCCTCGGTCTCTTGTAAAGTCACTCAGAACTGGTAGCACTATTTCTCTTCTGCTTTTCTTTCTTGTACCTCATAATCTCAGCTAATGCGTGACTCTCCAAAAAAGCGTAGGTAACGGAAGCCCACGTACAATTTTGCTAATAAGTTCTATGGTTACTATTCTGTATTATTACATTGCAATTTCAGACCAAAAAGCATGTTCCAGAAATGAAACGAATATTTTAGAAATGAAGAGTATTACTCCAAAAATATAAAAGAGTTCTTATATAGTAGACTTCCAAAAATGAAACGAAATGGAGGATTCCATTGAGGAGTCAATTCACTTCGGAGGGTAGAGTCAGTACGCTTTCGGAATACGTGATTGGTCACTCATCGTAGAACTTGCGCTGTCAGCAATTCTGAAAAAAATCAGAAGAAACGTACCTTGTTGAATTCGGCTTGCAGTCCAGTGGTTTTTGAACGGCAAAAGGCGAGTTCTTCTTGAATACCCGAATGTACAGTGTGCATGTGCATACAGAGCATGGGCACGGCGATAATTGCGGTCAGTGTGGCGATGGTGGATACGGCAATGCCGATGAAGGCGAATTGCTTCTGACTCGCGGCCAACGCCGCCTTGTCGCACTTGTCGTCGTCGCCCATCGTAGGTCGCTTGACGATGGCTTGCGTCTAGCTTTTATAATGTGAGAGGCGTAACCAAATGACGCATCCGTTTCAGTCATAACGATGTACGCAGTGCCTAGTCGAAAAAGTTGCGCAGTGATAGAACGATGGCAGTTGACGTAGCAAGCTTCTTGTGAATCTGTCGTACCCGGTGTGTTCTGACACATTACAGAAGAAGCTTTTGGGCGAAACTCGCTTCGACCTTCCCGTTATGTCTTTTTCCATCAGCCCTGTTAACCCGCTAGCGACTATACCGCAGCCATGCGATAGCGAGTTAGGTAGCCTAATGAAGAACAGAGAAGAACTCGTTTTCATTTTTTTATCCTTTGCTTTCGATGTTAACAAAGCATTTGACCATGACGGTCTCTGATAAGCTGGGTAAATTGGGAGAGAGGGAGTTGGAAATTCTTAGAAGCGCAGAAATCAGCTTAGGAGATTTTTTGCTTTCGTAATCCTTTGCCGGAATGGAGTATCTTTATAAATACACAATTCACTCCTGCTCCGGAAGTAATCCGCTCTCTCAATTGAATGATATTCAACTCAAGAATAGAACACAAGAAGACAGTTTGCTCAGTGATATAATCTCTCGGCATATTCCTATAAGATCCTATAAAAAGGCTCCTCTATCGATTGAGGTACTATGCATCCTTCTACTCAAGCAGTGAATCACTATAAGTGTAGTGATCGTGGTTGCCTATACAAAAACGATTAGATGCTGATTTGAGTTTTTCTGTCTCTGCAATCTTCTCTTGTCTTCTAATTGCCCTTCTTAGCAAAGATAGATCGTGTTGGAACCGATCATGGAAAGCTGAAGAAAAGTCTTTGAAGTCATGGAACACTTCGATTTTACTCTCCTAGAACAGCTAAAGTGTTTGGGGAGGCTCGCTAGTAAAGGTGGCCCATCACAACTGTATCGAAAAGCAACCCCCTCCAATGTGGCCTGGAAACAATGAGCAGGGTCTGAAATGAATTCGGGACGGGTTGAGAAGTCACTTAGTGCTTTCTTAGAAACTCTCCAACATTTTCAGTTCGAATTCTTCGAGTGAATCTTCCAGATAATCATGTTCACAGGTTATCGTTTTCTTTTCAGTGGGAATAATTAGAATGCTTTGACCTCCACAGCTAATTCTAGAATTATCCCGGTATATTTTTTAAATATAGAAGCGTTCTCGAAAATAGAGCCTTTGGACAAAGAAAAGGTCAAGGGAAAGGAATTAGTAAACGCCCTTCAAACAAGTAAAAGGGTCTATAGTTGAATACATAATGCCCATCACCAAGGAAGAAGTTTGGGGTGCAGAAAACTCAATTCTGCCTTCTGCTGCTTCATTTCTTGATTAGCTGCCCTATTAGTTTTTACATAGTTCTGTGATTCGGGGGGAAGTAGTTGCTCCTTCCACATTTTTTTGCTTCAATTTTCCAGAGAAGGCCCTCCTGTTAATCAAGTCGAACTGATGAAAGTTGCTATTCAATCAACTTTTTCACAGAATCTATTCTGACATATCCAAGTCTGCCCTCGCGAAGGTGGTCGAAACTGTACTTTGATTTCAGTCTTTAGCGATTTCGCCTCATCTCTATTGGGCATTCTGTTTTGTTCAGGATTTCTAAGAAAATGATAGATTTTCCACTCTAAGTGCTTACCCAAACTTCTATTATGAACAACATTCGGAAAGAGTTCGAGAAGGGTTCGGACACTGTCAGAAGGCTTTCAATTCATGTACCATTAAATGCTTGATTTATTTGGAACTATCGATGCCGGTGAAAAGATTTCAATTTTCCCGTAGACAAGCTTCGAATGCACCGTGCTGTTGAAGTTCATACCAAATCACTGATGAAACTAAGTGTGTGCGAGTTTGATGCATCTTTGCGAACCAATTAATTACCACGATAAAATTCTCGGACACAGTGTGCCATATTTCGATAATACTTTTTTAAGAAAGTGTACTATATCCATGAAGAATGGCAGGTTGACTCGGAACCATTCGCAACATGATTCGAAACGTAATTTTATATTTTGAAGCTCGTAGTTCTAGCATCCATTGATGGTGTTCTGAAACGCTGATTTGGTAAACTGAGTGAGCCCGCTCGAGTTATAAGTAGAACAGTCTGGATCTCAGTTCTAAAGATTGCTCGGCTATTACCAAGGTGAGAGAAAAACGCCACGTAATTTTTGAGTTTAGTAAGTTTAGCAACGGTTCTGAAATTTGTTGTCACGCGCAACGATGATGCAATGGTACTGTGCAAAGTTCGATTGACCTCATAATCATGATTTATAGTGAAAGAGAAGCATCATAATTCTAATTATAATCTTTACTGTTAAAGAGCAATACATTTTGTGCTATCGTACGCCTTTACAACGGAAGGATCATGAATTGAGGATCATATGAAAAAAGCCTCTGACGACTTCCTCTTCGAGGTGATCAACGACGGACAGCATTCAAGAGGATAGGCGCAGGTCGGAACATGACATTGTCGTGAACGCTTGGAAACTAGATCATTTGGTTGTGTTGAAGCCTCCACCGTCAACATGTAATAGATGATAAGACTTCCATCACTAACCGAAATGAGCAGGCAGCATGCTCCGTAGCTATTTATACACTATGAAAGGGGGATAATGGTGTGAAAGAAGGAAATTGATATGAAGGTCGTAAACCGATTCTTTTGAGATTAAATAGCACTCTTCAGCGAACGCTTAGCGATGTAACTTCTGTTCGATTTGCTGCTATGAATCTAAATAAGTATCGTAGTGCTTGATGCCAGGCTAGAGTCTGCACTAGTGTTCTAATTTTCAAGAAATTTTCGAACAATACAGACTGAAGGATTTGTATACACAGTAGATTGCTATAATATCATTTATTAGAGATTCGAATCTCCCCAACCGCCGTACTGTATTGTGGTCCTTCCATGGTTAAGGAACGCATGATTATCATATTTGCCCTGTTCTAAACAACCTGATCTCAGGGCAGATTAAGCCCCTGAAGTTCATCTGAGTACAGCGTCGAAAACTGACCTAGAGTGGTAGCTTTTCGAATCCAGAAGGCAACAACATTTCAGGATGTACTGTTTCGTTGTTTTGAGAGAACATCGGTTCAGTATTAATCGATAGCACCCGGAAAAACACATTCCCTCATTTTTCACTTCGATATGTTTGGAATGAGGTAGCGTTTCGGTGAGAATATAATCAGTGAAGCGATCCCCCGTTGTTATTATCACAAAAGCATTAAAATAGGGTGAAATTCATCACAATATTCTCTGGGTAATCAACACTTGGGTAGGCAAAGACACACCCGTAAACTTTAGCGAATATCAGTAACTAAACAATCCTTTTCACAATATTAGTCAATGCTTTGTGCCATACAGGTTTTTAATGGTGGAATATTTGCCTGACGTTTCGACTAAAACCTGTATGGCACAGAAGCATTGACTAATAAAAGTGAAAATGCCCAGGTTTCAAAAAAGGCGACCATGGAGATTACTTCTTTTCACCATCATCTTGTGAGAAGCGCGAAAGAAGTGGCAACGCAATCGCTGAAGGCACTGTTTACCACACAACGGTCAACAGTTGCTGGAAGCATGTGAGATAGTCACAGCTATCCTTTGCACCTATCAACCCCACCTCTTCACCAACGTAGTTAGATGGAAATGTCTGATAGTGCGACAACGCAAGTCGAAATTTTTCCTCGGCAATACATAAAAGTGTTATTTGGTGCTCTCTTTCCAGGTTGCTTATACACCATACCCTCTAGACGTTGCTCCTTATCATCACCATTTGTTTGAGTGCTCTAGGTGTGAGAAAGGGGTTCGTGACTCACAATATTCTAAAAACAGCATTCCTGAATTTTTTTCTGGCAACAGTTGGAACAGTTTTCTGGCTGCTGCGCAACGGGCGTCAATTTGCTTAGAGGATGACAGAAGATTGGTGTCCTCTTTAGTGAATAGACGTTTGATATTTGATGAGTATCGAAAACTCCAGAAAGAAAACTAAGAAAATCTCATTGTTCAAAGGTTATCCTGCCAATCCAAAAGCTGATGTAGCTCTTTATAAGCTTTCTCGGGTACTACCGCTGACTAAGAAGCCCAAATCACAAATTCTCCGTTTTCCAGGCTCCGTGCTGCAGATCCCATTTATTTAGTCGACACATTTTCTTTCTGAAGATTAGAAATAAAATGTAAACATAATCAAAGGAATGATCACAAATAATAGTGGAAACTTCAAATTTCTTCTTCTGTCGTTTCGATATGTGGAACTCTGAGTCAATACCCTCATTTTGCTAGTCGGAAAAGGAGTACGTTTTTTTTGAAGTACAATTTCATCTGCACTTTCAGAGTTGGTTCCATTCAATGGAGCTGCTCAAAGGAGGAACGGACTGGATTGCAGCACGAAATCCAACAGCGATAAAAGAAGCTCCTGTGTACATGCATGCATTCAAAATCCATCTCTATGCTCATCACATAATAGATTTAATTTTCTGCTAGAAGCTATCATACCCTTAGCCAAGGACAGCGTTTCAACAGCTTGTCATGGAAATCGATCACAGAAGCACATGCTATTTAATGGACACACACTTCGAAGGAACGAATTCTTCTTTCCCTCTGAAACAACATCCGACGACAAACATCCGTCATCGACCGCCACAATGTCAAAGCTGTCCGCATATTCGTTCGCCAAAGATCGGCAAGTGGCAGGAGAGAACACTCTGTAACTTAACAACAGTTTCTATCTAAAGAATCGATCAACTTGCTGGCACAACACCAAACGGCAGAAGGCACTTTATGTGCACGTTTTGGATAGTCTGGACCTTCGGTGTGCAGTCGGTCAAACAGATTAACATCACATTCACAGTTTCAAACGGGTTCCCTCATCCCAGTGAAGTCAAGCCTCCGTCTACATTTTGGGTGTTCCAAACAAAAAAAACGAAATGTATCTGATATAGTGCCCATTGGCTTCAGTGAATTGAGAATTCAACAAAGGTATTTCTTGCACTTCCTGGAGAAATCGCTCCGAGGAGGTCGTTAGAAAGATGATGATGGATCGAAATTTGAGTTTTTCCCGTCTCATGCGAACGTAACGAAAACGGCAAAGGAGAAGGTGGGCAGTGATAGATTCTATAGGAAGGCTCAATTTAGTCAAATGGGAAATAATAATTTTAACGAACGGCTACAATCAAAACTCTTCTTATCAAGTGCACGAAAAGAGTTTCAAAGTGGGAAATAGTAACTTTATGAGCGGCTACAGTCAAATCTCTATTTATCAATTGTATTAGAAGAGTTTCAAAAGGGAAGTAATTACGTTCCTCTTCTCATGTTGTGTTAATCTTTTTCACCCGCTTTCCATTCTACAGAGGGGTCAAGCGCTTCTTGTAAGGCGTAGACTTAGGCTTAGCTTAAGCTTATGCTCAAGCTTAGGACATGGAAGAATGCTGCTGTGTTTCCTTTGATCAACTTTTGATTGACATCGCCGTTTTCAGCACAAGAATCATCATTGGGGCTATTCATCAAAAAAAAAACCTTGTTATTAGTTAGTTGGCCGAGGTGAGGAAAGAGCCTTTAAAAAATGTTTAAAAATGCGTTATATGCTTGGTTAGGGTTGCCAATATTTTATAAGATCTGTCCCCAGACTGTTCGTTTTGATGGAAGCACATTAAAATTCGTGAGTGCTGGGATTTTTTGAAATTATCTTGGGATGACGCACAGTCAGTTGTGAAAGATTTTATTTCACCCTTCTGAAATGTCAATAAGAACTTATAATCAAAAAGAAGCCTTCTGAACGCACGACTCTTCCAGAGGGTTTTTCTCTGCTGTCGACGTCGTGAATTAGTCTTGCATTGTATAAGATAGAACTAAGGAATCTCCTCACAGGCATGGTCGGTGTCCGACAATCATTGCAGTTTCCTTCCTGCTGCTCTCAACTTTCAGGGGCTCCAGAGAATCTCGAAAATTCTTACGGGCCTCAAAGAGTGACAACGGATGAAGTCAACTGTTCTCGTTCAGTTCAGATGCTATGGCGGTTCAAGGATGACATCTGCCACTTCTTGAACATTATTTCACTGCCTTATTTGACAGTTTCTACAAGGTCACGTCATGGGAGGGAGAGCTATCGAAACCAGTTCCATTTCCGCGAGTGGACAAGTCGCCTCATTTCTCCTAGGTCACTGCTTAATTCTTTACACAGAAAAGGCGTATCACCCTAGAAAGCTGTAAAGAAGTATGGCAGGTCACAAAATTGAGCGAAGGACGTCTGTGATTGACGTGAAGGATGAAAGCGAGTCTTGCAAGACCAAATTTGTTATGCTAAGCTCATTATGTTTGCATTTCGCATTGCGAATGTTATGATGTTGTCTATCTAGTACTGAGAGGCTGTGGTAGAAATAGCGTGATTGCATGAAGAGTTGCAGGGTCTACCTTTTCAAGATGTGCAAGCTTCCAAGGGTAGTGCTATCCGCTGACAAATTCCGCAATTATTTTTACCCTCTACCATTGCAATAGGTAGTGTAGGGGCAAGTTATACACTTCTTCACACGCATGGTCACGGGTTCGATTCTCGGGTCGATATCCGTTTAAGCCAAGCAAGCCTCCAATCGGTTACTTGATATCGAACTCGTCTGGGAGAGAGAAGGATCCACTTATACATTGGCTGGCCACCGCAAGTCATTGTATAGACCACACCATGGGTCTCTCCAATGCGACACTACGATTCTGAATGGAAGTCGAATGCGGAGCGCAGCCTTCAGACGGGATTGATTAACGTTGAGCCTTTGTTCGCCGCCATTGCAACACACTACCACCAATACAAATTTTATTGTGGTCGATCCATCAATAAATGGAACTTGAAACCTCTCCTAAAGAACTCCCTGTGACATTATACCCCAATATTATCCACTTCTAGCACGAGAAGTCGCGGCGGCGGTATGGCAACATATGGGCAAACACCACGAGATACATGTTTATAATTTCACTCAGAGCTCTACTGCCAACCATTTTGCTGAGCTGGACTTACTTCGTTCTGCTGCCCACCCGTGTAAGTGAAACGCTCATCTTTATGGTGGTTAACCGTTCTTTCGTTTGGAGATGATAGTGTTGGTTGAGAGCGCTCCTAATTCACTTTAGCGAAGCAAAGTCTACTTGATATGACTTCTACGCTTGCATTTGTAATAATGCTCCCGTTATCATTAATACTAATTCAGTTTAAAAGAATACCTTCGAAGACCAGAACAATAACGCTTTGTTAGGTCTTGTCGCTCTGAAAGTAAGTATTGTTAGTCATGTATCTTGAAGATGTCTAAAGATGCTGTACCATGCGGTAAAATCAGAACTTGCTGCTCAGAGATGACCGTGCTCAGCGTGGCGGTCGAATGGAGTAATCAAATAAAAGTAGGAACAGTTGCTAAGTTATGAGTTGGCCTTCACCTGTTGGCCATATGTGGCTCCTTGAAGATCGTATTGACATTTATGTGCCATTTTCGAGCTGAAGAAATGCACTTACAAAAAACCGAACTCGTTCACTTCATTCGGTAAAAGGACTGCTATATTCCATTAGTCACTGACTGCTGCGTCCTTTGCCCAATTATTCAATTATTACCCGCCATACTTTCTGAATGTTACTTGGACGAATATTGTTGCTTACCACATACCCTTCAACATGGGGGAGTGCATTCAATTTTGTGAAGCTATTTTGAGAAATGATGAAAAAGTTTCACTTCACCCGGTAGTTTAACAAATGTTTCATTGAAGTCAAGCTTTTCATCGAAATTTTCTTTGCCAAACTTGTGAGTTTTGACCTCAAACTGTCTCCCGTCGGCTAGTTGTATTTTTTAGGTGGGCACAATTAATCTCGAATCTTTGATCTCGAGGTTATTGGGCCTGAAAATTACTCATATATATACACAGTAGCGTGCAAAAGTATTCGGCCAAATGCTTCTTCACTCGTACTTTTCAGTCGTAGCTTCTTTCCTACTGGATCTAATCAAGCGAAATTTCAATATGTGTAACATTGGTGTAGTGTGAATATTTACCACAATTAACCTACAATCTGATCATGTTCCATACATCCAAAAAGGCCTCAACAAAAAATCAACTAGAAATACAAATGGTGGTCCTTCTNTGTATTTTTTAGGTGGGCACAATTAATGTCGAATCTTTGATCTCGAGGTTACTGGGACTGAAAATTACTCATATATATACACAGTAGCGTGCAAAAGTATTGGGCCAAATGCTTCTTTACTCGTACTTTTCAGTCGTAGCTTCTTTCCTACTGGATCTAATCAAGCGAAATTTCAATATGTGTAACATTGGTGTAGTGTGAATATTTACCACAATTAACCTACAATCTGATCATGTTCCATACATCCAAAAAGGCCTCAACAAAAAATCAACTAGAAATACAAATGGTGGTCCTTCTAGGAGTCCTTTCCTTTTTGCCATGCCTTAAGTGTACGAGCACTAACGTCGAACCTAGAAGAGAAGAAAAACGTACATAAGATTGGAATAACTGCAGACGTCACAAACTTGCTTTCAGCACAGTCTACAAACGCCTCCCCATTAGTATGTGGATATGGCTGTTTTGCAGTCAAGTAGTGTTGGACAGTGTGAAAGATGCTTCAACTAAACATTTCAAAATTTCGTGTGATTTGCTCCACTGGGAAAAAAGTTACGGCAAGTTAAAGTTGGCCGAATACTTTTGAGCGCTACTGTCTATATACATATATTCCTGTATACCTACATATATAGTTAGTGATAATTTGTGCTGACAAAACAGCGGCTGACCAGAGCTCTAAGAAATTCAGCGAATGTCAGTGCGTTAACATTTTCAGAAAATCATTGGATGATGACGGTAAGTGATACAGTGAATGTTAAGAATCCAGATACTCTCATTCTTCAATTCTTGCAGTCTTACTTGTTTGCGCTGATTTTCTGCGAAAACTGTTAAGTTGACTAACGCTATTTTGATGAGCTATTTACGTAAATATCGTCACGATCGATGTCAGCGAAGAGAGCTTGAGCGAAACAGAATTTTTCATGCTTTCCATAAGAAGTATTCTGAAGTACAGAGCTGCTCTCCCCGTTTTCTAGGGTAACTATAGAGGGTGTGAAAGTTTCACTCCTTAAATTATTCGGTACTACAATGGAGACCACATATCTAGTTTAACTGGAGATTCTCGAGCGAAACTGCCTATTTTTCGTTCAGTTATCTACCGTTTTGGGAAATCACTGAACAACGGCAAAAGTACCGTCTCTAGAAATTGCTAGTGACAATTACAAGAGTTTGCGGCTGTGCACGTTGCAACAGGCATGTAATCATTCTCTTCGACAGAAACGACTCGTTTTCAGTTCCAAGAGTTCCACTTATCGGTGAAACTTCTTGCCTCATTACTTGAAGGGAAGGGAATGTGTGATAACTGTGAAAGGAAAGAAAAGCTGTAAATATCACGACGAAGAACGAAAAACATCCCCCAATTCCATTGCGGACAAACCAGTTTGCTTTGTTCCGAGTTTTTTACTTTTTGCTTGTCGTTTTTCATTCCCTTTTAAACATCTAGCACAGTGAATGTTTTTGTAATGAACGGAGTGGAACACTGTACTTAAGGATTTTCAATTTAATACATTCACTAGACGCTCAAAAACCAATACATCCAAAAATTTTAAGATGTGTGGAAGAATTGTGAGAGAAATCTGTAAAGTGAATTATGTAGGCGTTGAGAATAACACGATTATTCCAGTAATGTTCGCTTAAATGATTCAGGGATTCAGATGCAATCTATAATGAACTAATAGACATCTATCTCAGCAGACAGCTTCGTGAAGCATACAATGTTCCGTCCAAGGTCGCAATCATGTCCAGCGGAATTGATAGATGGGCCAGCTAGATGGGGCATCGCGGATCGGCAGAGGAAACTCCATGACCCTCTGTAAGACCTGAAAAATTGGATAAATCATGAAGAATTTCGCAAATCTTTGTGGATTTTTCTTCATCTCGGGTGAGTCCGTTCCAACGATCGATGCAAGTGCAACACCCTCATAAGAACGCGCCTACATATTTGTGAATACACGATATTCGGGTGGACCAAATAAATATTATTCCGCCGAGCTAAAAACATTTCTTTTGCCTGGACCAGTTTACTTACTCTAACTCAGTGTAACTATGTATGTATACAGGCTCTTATAATAGTTACTAGTTTCATCCTGTCTCAGAGTTCGGGGACTTTTAGAAAAAATGTTTTAATAATTACTGTGCATTGTGACGTTATGTTTCCATTGCTACATTCCTTACATTAATGAAATACTGAGAAAAAANGAAAAAATTCGTAGAATTTCTTCAATGATTGCGAAAAGCAGAAATAATAGGAAAATTGAAAAAAGCCTTGAAAGAAGCGCACTCGTTAAAGGGAAACCTGAATAGCTAGTTGCTATCACTACAAAGAAGCCAAACCACGCTTTGAAGTATTAGTTGCTTCGAGATAGTGAGTAAAGAAGCTTCCTCCCTACGTGAAATCAGTTTACATGACGTTCACATTTCGAAACAGTGCTGAGACGAAGAAAAACACACAAGCCGAAGAGCGTACGGCCGTGTACATTTGCACTCTGTCGCGATATATACCTCCCAAACTCTCTCATGCCCAACTTTGTGGGCTTATGACTTCTTGTAGACTTGAGACTGATTCAAGACTCACTGATTTCGTGAGGTCGTATTGAGTAGTTCAACTCAATTATTTTGACTGCAGCCTCCTAACAATAAGACAAGTGGTTTATGAGTGATCGCTGCTATAGCAGAAAAAAGTCCAAAATTCTTGTGAATATGTAAATGTCTTACGATATTTTTGTTCCTTGCAAGGTTTTCAGGTGGATTAGTTTGATAATTCTGTGTAGAAGACTACACATGCCTTTGTTTCCCCAATTAATATCAGTTTAAGAGCTGGACAAATCCAATACACATAAACATTTATTACATGAGCTTAACTCATGTGAAGATGATCAAATTAGCATCGTGATACCAACAGACCAAGGAAAACAAAACAATCAACGAAGCTGACGTGTAAAGAAAGAAAGTAAGCAAAGATAAAAGAAAAAAACTAATTCATGGAACTAAAAAAACGGCGTAAGATCGGGTAATCTACGGAACCAAGTGGAGGTCGATTGAGTTTTTGAAAGCTTGTATACTTAACGGATCTAGCAAGTTTGAAATGGTCCGTGCCGGCTCTTGCTGTGAAGAAATGAAATCGTAGGTTGTGCTTAGCTCGCGGAAAACCCGTTTAATGGGAGCACCTCTGGTAACCGTGGGCCGTTCAGTAAAAAACTGAGCAGGGTTGAGACCGCAATAACCATAGAGAATCTTGTGAAATAGAATGAGATCAAACTTTCTTCGTCTATACGAAAGAGTGTGCAGCTGAAAATTTTTACTCCTCTCCTTACTAGGAGGTATACCATCGTATAAACCCGAGGGCGCTAATCGTCAATTTTCGAGGGAATAGTTCTGAACTCGCTCGAGAGCTAAGATCGATTTCGCTTCATACGGGTTAACAACAGGCGTCCCGTATTCCAAAATGGGCCTGGCATAGGTCTTGAAAGCACGTAATAGGACCGCCGTATTTTTCGTAGTAAGGACTCTAAACAAGTTATGTACCACTTTTCGTGCGAAATTCTCGCAATGAGCATCGAAGGGAAGGTTTCTTGTGATGAGAAAGCCCGAATCTCTCTGCTGCTCCACCTTCTTGATTGGTGCTCCTTCTACGCTGTATGAAAACTGTTCATTTTTCAACGAAAGATGCAAAAAACTAGTTTTTTCCTTCTACAGCGCTAGGTCCCACTTTCTAGGCCAGTTGCTAACAGCATCAATGGCCTTCTGAAGGAGCGAGCAATCTT
>UZAF01016195.1:87344-99482 GCA_900617895.1 Haemonchus placei
GGGGATTGGGAGTGAAGCCCTGTGCGTCTCTGACACTAGGCGTCAGAGTGTTCGCCATCACTTGGGCCTAGTCAAAAAACAGTCGCATCACCAAAACCGTTTTAGAGCGCAGACATGATCGATGCCCATCTTTGCTTTCTATCGCATTCCTATGCTCTGTGACACTCAGTACCAGAGATGCAGAGCACGAGCACTTACCCACCTCCCCCCCCAACCCCCTCCTTCCCTCAACCAAACCCCATCTGTTGCTGAGATCTCGAGCAATGTATAAATTGTGATAACCCTATCCACAAGAATCCTAAAAATTGTATGCCAGCTTCTTTGCACTCACTATTCCGCTCTCCTCTGCTTCAGGGTAAGCTGCCCACTATTTAAATATAGTTCGTTGCGACACCCACACCATCATCCCTTTGCTGTAACTTCATTTTGGCGCTTCGTTTAAATGCTATTGGCAGTTCGCTGTAACTCGGCGTGGTAAAAATGTGCCGATGCCAATTTTTCACCTTTTCTTACTCTTCAGTGCTGTTTCATATGTCTCCCTTTCTCAGTTACTATTGTTTTCAGATTTATACTTGTGTAGCGTGTACGCAACTAAGGATCTCCTCGTTATACATTGTTACGCGTTGTCATTATCGTCACATTTACTTGCGATTTGGTCAACGTAAGAAGTCTCTGCCCTCCATCCCGACATCGATCCAGAAGAGCCGGACGCCAAGGAAACTCAATGGATGACATGTACAGAATGCCGCATTTGGGCCCATGCAATATGTGCTTGTGGTGTCCAGTTCCGAAGCTGCAGGGCTTGTAAGAGGGGAAAGTACAGTATTTACAATTACGGATGATTGCCTTAGTAAGCCGACGTGGGCCTGAATTTAATACACTATGGTAAAGTGCGTTAAATGTTAAACATGTTCCCACTATTTTGAAGGTAATTAAATTGTGAAAGTTATTGTAATGAATATTGTGCCCCTGATTAGATCAGTATGTGGTTACTAAATTATGAAGAAAGCCGAAGTTTTACGAATTGCAGCCGATTACTGAATGCACATGAAAATGTATGAAGTTATTGTTACCATTCTATGAATAAAAGCAGTGCTAGTAAAAATCACGAGCCACAATTTTCGCAGGTTGCACCAATGATGAAGATGATGTAGATGAAATGACAGCGAGTTAAGCGTAACAAAAGGAATGGGAAAGCAAGATGAGCATAACATAAGGTCAAAAAATTTTGCCTTATAAATTAGAAAAAGGTTCAGGGCAGCTAATCGAGAGAAACTCAAAATTTCTTATGGTCGGAGGAAGTCATGCTCCAACAACAAGCACAACAAGAACTAACTTCTGGTCGTTCCTTATTGTCACATTATGGGAATTATGTGCTATCGGTGCGAAGTACGTCTCGTACTGGATCTATACCAATGGGGTTAAACGGCATGTTTGGCCTTGGTCAAAAAAGCGGAAAGGTCAGTTTCGGCTGTATGACTTCTCCCCGACTGATTCAGATTGATTAGACCACTGTAGTATGTAACGACCATTCGTTCGTTCTGGGAGCTTGAATATCAATTAATCAATCTCCTATGTACAACCCTTGCTCGTTGCGGCTATATAAGTACTCTAAGAAACTGTCATAGTGCTTACAACATAGTAATGACTCATATGATTACTTGTGTGCAACTATCTCTTTTTGTAATTGCCTTCACAGCAAACACATAACACAAAAGAGTGGTTTAGTACGCACAGTGGCAAGGATATACAATTCCATTCAGCTTTTCCCTTTTTTCCCCCTTCTCCATAAAATTTGGTGATATCAGTTGCTCACGAGAACACCTGCACGATGTTTTTGTTATTTAGAATATTTGTTTCGTTGCCTGTCACCGTGGACTTTCACCGTGTTCGGCGTCAACTTGTGTCCATTTTCTGCATTTTCAACGCACATTGCTCATCCTCAACCTCCTGCTTAGAATTGACTTTCGAAAAACCATCAATTTCAGGTTTATTTGCGTCCGCATCATACGCTGGTCGATGAGGACAAGTTCACAGGTGTGAACGCTTACGAAAGGAGCCAGAATTTCGAAGTGGTCCGTCTTACATGGCTTCCCTATTTCCATCTACTACTCAGAATTTTTTGAGAAACCATTCATTTGAGAACTGAATTTGTCCACATCACATGCTATCATATAAGGTGAGGTGAGGAGAGGAAATGCCGCAGCCTGTAGACTCGACGCTTTCATGATGGGGGCAAGATTCGAGATCCGACAGTTTTAAAGACCACACTTTTTTGAGGTATGCACTGCTTGCTCACTCTCCCTCATCCTCCTCTCAGACTTTTTGAGGGAAGAAAATTCCTTCTGGGTCTGATTGCGACCACACTGCATGATCTTCTCAGGGTTGAGGCGAGGCAAGGAATTGCCGTCACGTATAGATCTGCCACCTATGATGAGGAGAGAACCTTAGATCTAATAATTTTACAAGTAGTTAAGATTCCGGAAAATTCACCATGAGAACTAAACTCTTTTCAACTTTGAGTAAAATTTTCATTGACTTGGCGAGGTTCTCACAGGACTGATGACTGTTTCTACTACACATGCTCACAGGCAGAGTGAGAAAATGAGGTCTTCGGTGGTTCCATCTGATGTTTAAGGAGATATGGTTTCACAGCGGTACTTTTCACGCTTCTACTCTTCCTCTGTGAATGGTTCTTATTCCTTTCAACAATGTTTTTAGATCCGCTGTTAAGGACTTCAAAATTCTTTTTTCTGGGGCGGAATGAGGAAGGAGCTATGCCGGTAGTGACCATGATCGGCTTTCGATGAATCTTGACATGTTATGTTTCTCGATATAAAGATAAATGCCTGGCCGAAACAAATGAGCTCGCCCCGTTCTTCGACCTGTGTGGGCCACAATTACCACAGGCTTCAAGTCGGGTGGTAGAGCACCCGGAGCTCACCCACTGCGAGAGCGTTTAAATAGGCAGTTTGAAAGGTGGTGCAGAGGTCATCTCATCTATTTCCAAGGTGTGCTCTTAAATGTGACTTATGAGACACTTCTAGATATCTACAGGTTGTACTTGAACTAAGCTGAAGTCTGAAATGGTGTTCGATATGGATGGCTCAAATATTTTTGGCTTCCAGGGTCCGACGAAGGCGACAAAGCCGAAATGTTAGCCGAATTATGAGTTATACCATGAAGTTCTGAATGAGGTTTCCTAAACTTTCATTATCCTGAACCAATTGGTGTGTATGCAATATTTCTTCCGCTTTCTGCTCCTTATTATCTGAATTAAATCCCTTCCGAAATAAGCCCAACCTTACAAATTGCTAGCTTCAAATCTCGTTTAATTTAAGGACTCCTTTTTTGTGTGGAGATCTAGAGATGATTGAAACTATCCGCACTGATAGGATTGCTGGAGTGAGTTTCTTGTAGATCAGCTAAAAATTGGATCCCCCCTTTCAGGGTTATTTGGAACAGCTAGGAATTTCGGATAATTTGCGTTGAAGCAATGGGTGCAATGCACCATACTTATATAGTGTTGTTCGGCTAGAGTTCATCGACTGAACAGCGCTTGTGTGGAGTTTATATCAGGGAGCTAAACTCAATAATCGATACGTTGATTGTGATTAAATACTGTCATGTCACAGATCAAATCGCCTACCCGTCAAGCCGATGATGCTGAAAATATCGAGGCCAATTGTCCATCTGGTGCAGAGGTTTCAGATAGGACTATGGCCGAAATACTTAATGCAATGATGGGACGGAATGAGCAGTTCAAGGACCCGATTAGGGCGGAATATATCAATGCGTTGGTAATCAAAATGCCTCTAAGAACAGCAGACGCGGTCGAAGCAGAGAAGAGGAAGCGAAGTTCGGTTATGTTCGAGATTCCAGAGTCTGATTCGAGAAAGTCTCCTTCTGTCAAGCAAAAGCAGGTTGAGACACGTGTCTCTGAACGGATTGTTTAAAAGTAGGGTGCCGACCCGTGCAGGTGTATCGAATGGGGAAAACTGATGTAACACGCGCACGGTCAATTTAATGCTAGCATCCAAAGGTCATTGGATCGCTGCTCTAGCCAGTAGTCATTGCTTGCGCATCGGAGGTTTTGAACATGCGTGAAAGCACGACAGCAGCGGAGCGTAAGCACGAGTTTAAGTTGAAAGCGAAATGTAGAGATCGTAACAAGGAGCTGAAGAGCCGTGTTTGGATGGTGTACCGTCGTGTCTACGAATTCCCAAAAATACTGCGATCGGAAAACTCCCAAACTGTCACAGACCACCCTCAGATATGGGATGTTTCCTTTTGAATTCAAGAAAAGGGAACCCTCGAGAGGGAGAAGTCATTATTTTTTTCGTTTTTTCGTTACTACTTTTTGACGCTAGTGTTCGTTGTTTTTTGCCAATCCTCATCCGCTGATGAGCCTCGGTGAGGGGGGGGGGCAAAAAACGAAGTGGTTCGTCTGAATGTAGGAGGCGAAACGAACCACCAAGTAAGTTTTTATACTGAATGTGTTTTAGCTTGTTATTTTTCCTTTTTAATTGTGGACTCTGTGCCCTGGGACACCCCCGACGATTCCAGCACCCTTAGTGAGTGCTGATTGCACAACCTGGGTCTTTTTGTTAGATCTGTTTGCTTGTCTAATGTTCTTTGTCTTTATTGTCCGGTTTTCTTTTGTTTCAATAAACTTGTAAATAAATGTGTTTCGTCGTGCAGTCGTAACGGAAAACAAGCTATACGGAGTAGTATCAAAGTCCCCAAAGAAGGGAACCTACATGGGGCAGAAGCAGAGCACTGAATCTGCTGTGGTTTAGTTACGAGTCTTCAGGCGTGCCGTCGAGGATCGTTTCCGGGCCCAAGCGAGAAAGCCCGCAGTGTTGAGCTAAACGCACCGTAAAGTAAGGGTGCCGTGTTACAGTGAAAGCAGCAGAGAAAAGGCTAGAAAGAGGCTGGGAGGAAGTGACGAAAGTCTTGTCTGTGATCTATAAGAGACTGATGGCTGTAGTGGATACAATGAAAGCAGCGAAACAAGCCAAAGCTGGCATAGAATTAAAATGGAGTAAGATAGTCGAGAAGCTGAGCAATTTATACAGAGGCCATGCTAAGAGTACGTCGTATTCAGAGACGCTAACAACTATCATAACTGGCACTCTGAAGGGGAGAGGAGTAGAGAGCGAGGAAGACTGGAAGGATTATGTGGCGACAATGGAGCGTGATAGAAAGATAGTTTCGTATGTAAAAGAGATTTGAATGTGATTATCTCGCATATCAAGGATTGTGTCGCGGATCTTGAAGCAAGGCGTGGACAATAAGGTCGCAGGTATGCTCAAACCTAGAGCGCAATATTCGCTGAGTTTTGACTACGCAAGGCGAAATGACAGGCTTTTGCAGGAAAACCGTTATTCGTCTCGAGAAGTGACTTTATGGAGAAGTGGCGGTTGCGGTCAACGGAGGCAGTGGCAGCGCCGAAGCACGAATGCCCAGGTACGGATATTAATGTACAGTCACTTAACTACCTACGGGCTATGACGTGTACTGACCCAGAAATCTTTAGAAGGGCTAAGAATGAAGCTTCACGCATTTCGTGTGGAAATTCAAGAGCGAGTATTATGATCGTTTGGCGTGATCCCGTTTGCGGCCACATTGGTCGACATTCTGGTGGACGAAACTTAGCAGGGCTGGACAAAGAATGTATTTTTTTCTCTACCACATAGAGTCAGGAGACCTTTCCTTGACGCGGTAACAGCGGTTATAGCAAAATTGTGGCTTGTGACTCAATCGCATTCAGACTAAGAGCTGTGATCGAGTTGGAACATTCAAGAGTGTGACCCATTCAGAATGTCGCCGAATTTTTTGTGGTGGTGGAAGAGCTGAGTAGGCAGGCAAATTCTCAGGGCACGTCAAGAGCGGTCTTTAGAGCTCGCACAGATACTTCCGGATATTTAAAGGCACCGTTAGCAACAAATTTAGGGTACCCTTTTTTGACGGGAATTGATAGAACTACTCTAGAATAAAGCGATAACAACGAAAAAAGCGCAAAAAACGATGAACAAAAAGAATTATAAAGGGTCAAAAAAAGAGCTGGAAAGGGGGGTTGGACGAGTTTCCCATTGGAATAACGGCGGTTAGGGAGTGTTCGGGCGAGTGCACGAAGGCGACGCAATGTGTTGTCTGCAATAGCAGACAACACATTGCGTCTCTGGCAATTTGCCAACCAGCTTATCGACTTTTCACCAACTTCGCTCCAACGATAAAGTGGTGAACGGCAATTAGATTTCGTAGTCAGCCTAGCGAGGGGCGGAGNCGGCGGTTAGGGAGTGTTCGGGCGAGTGCACGAAGGCGACGCAATGTGTTGTCTGCAATAGCAGACAACACATTGCGTCTCTGGCAATTTGCCAACCAGCTTATCGACTTTTTACCAACTTCGCTCCAACGAGGAAGTGGTGAACGGCAATTAGATTTCGTAGTCAGCCTAGCGAGGGGCGGAGGGCGACCGTGGGTAACTCTCCGGCCCCTTATTGTGTCCTATCCAGCCGTTTTCCGACCTCATTCCTGCACAAATGGTATCAGAGGGGGCGTCAAATTCAAACCATGTGCAAATCTCCGAAACCATTTTTTTGTGAACAGTGCCTTTAAAAAGTAGCCCGAGCATTTCTAGTTAGTTGGTGCTCTTCATAATGTGGAGCCACGTATGGCATGTTACGAAATTAAGAGTCTTGCTTTCAGCACAGAGCAGTCTAAACTGATCCTGGCAAAGCATAAGGAATACTCTTTGCCTACGTGGAAGACCAGAGCAATGCAATATGATTGCCGCAGTGAGGAAGAAATCGACAGATTGACCTCCGAGACGTGGGTCACGGCAGTGAAATATGGGCACGTGGCACAAGAATGTCCAAGCCGATTCGCAAAGGTAAACCAGATTATACCCAGGGGAGTGTAGCCAAGAAAGGAAGAAAGGACACTGTCGTCTATCATCAACGAAGCGAGATGCATGGGGATGATAGCAAATGGAAAGGGATCAATAAAAAGCGAGCTCATCGGAAAGCGATTGAAAATGTCTTTCAATATGTTAGACGAGCACTGCCAAGCATTGGTAGATGCAGGGTCAATGATTACCATCGTTCCGTTAAAGTTATTGAGTTATTGGCAAAGGCACAGGACGAAGGTGTGGACGTAAATGCGGTGAGAATTATACCCAAAGCCAAGCTCAAGCCAGTCAATGATGCATCGGACATGAGGATGGACTTCATCGCAGCCGTCTACTTACACGTCGAGTTGGAGGATGGGTGCACTCAAAAAGTAGCATTTTATGATAGCCTCAAGCAAGAATCCGTAGCGATTGTGGGAATGAATGCTTCGAGTAAGCTAAGTATAAATATATTCATTGGAATCAGTTTAATAAAAGGAAAGATAACGAGACAGTTTAGTAAAGGAAAAGGAAAGCGTCATTAAGGTGATGGTAGCTGAAAGACGCTATGTGCTACCCGAAGACGTAGCTCCACTGGAAGTACTGGATGAAGGAGAAAGAGATGCTGTTGCAGAAAGATGGCTAGATGTCCAAGGTGAAAAAGTAGAATGTACTTCATCGAAGATTAGAGAACAGCGCTCTCCGTAGTTGATAGAAGGGCATTAAAGGAGCGTGGAAATTTTGAATAGTGCAATACCGATATTGACGCGCCGAGCGTAATTCCTAAGAACACCTCAAAGGAATGAATAGACACAGCTCACGTCAGAGGTCGTCAAGGTAAAAAATCGAAGATAAAAGTGTATAAGTATACTGACGATTTCAACGGTGCATTGTTGACGAGTGTCAATCAGGAAGGCTATGTGCACCAGGGCCAGGGCAAGCGTTGTCCAAAAATGATACTCAGAGGTAGTAAACGCGAAATACCTTTATACCGTCAGGAAGGCAGAAAAATTTCAGTCCCCGGAGCTAGAGCATTCTTCCAGGACGACGATTAAGCGACGGGGGGCATGTCAGGACGGGACAGAGAGATCCGAATAGGTAGGATCCCGCCTAAGAAGAAATGCTCTTGAAGATCAGTTAAGATGGGTCGAGGGTGATCAGATGACTGCAGGTGATCTGGTGATTAGGAAGGAGGAGATCGTGGTAGTGAACATGCCTGAGGAAAGAAGAGGTGCGGGAAGAGTTTTACAAAAGGGAATTCTCGAGAGGGAAAAATTGTCATTAGTTTCTTTCGTCTTCCGCCGCCAACAGTCGATTCTAGCGCCCTTAGTGGGTGCTGGTAGTACGAACCTCAGTGGTCCGTGAGATAGGTGGGATCAGGATATTAAGGAAGGTCTAAGAGGCTAAGTTCTTTTACGGCTGGACCTCCATACGGTGCTCGGTCCACTGGTGGATCCTTTTTTTAGATCTTTTTGCTGCCAAATGTTCTTTCTCTTTATTGACCGATTTTTTCCTGTTTCGATAAACTTGTTAATGACTGTGCCTCGTTGGGCAGTCGTAAAGGGAGTCATCCAATTCGGTATAGTATCGAAGGCCCCAAAGAAGGGACCCAACGCTCAGCATGTCAAAATGCCCACACGTGGAGAGTTCACTCTAGATATAATGCTATCTAATGCTCCTATTATTAAGAACGTCTCGGTAATTCTACCTTCTAGCATCTGAAGTCCGACCAGCATCTGAAGTTCTTATTTCTACGCCTTCACCGAGCATACTCCCGCTGCCAAATTTTCTTGAAGCCGACTATTCCGTCCAATTATTTTCCACTTTTTATTGGTGGGGAGCTTTTGATGGCTACAGTCCTGTTGACGACATCTTCAAAAGGTTAGGTTGAATATGCTCCATTTCACTCCATGATGGTGCCAGTAACACGACATCGAGAACATACCAAAAATTCATTAGCTCAAAAATCCCGGTTTATGACATGTCACAAGACTATTCGTTACTGGTTTTTCAGTACGAAAGGGGTTGCCAGGCTTGATTATCATTTGCGTAGATTTCTAGCTTGCGAAAAGAGCCACTGATAGCTTATAATAGAGCTCTTTTTGCATTGATTTAAGATTAAGCCACACCCATGCAAATCTCTTTTTTTAAGATGAAAGCGGCGATCGTTTTTAACTAATCCTCAAAAAGCAGAAGCCCTTGCGCTGTTTTTTCACCTGTTTTTGTCACGAGGACAGACTCTAACTCTACTACTTTTACTCAAAGTGTGATAACTCCCCAGTAGGTGCGTAGAGTATTGAAATCATTGAATTGCTCCATTCAAAACCGTTTGATGGTATTCCTCAGTATGCTTACAAGAAATGTCTCTTCGCCGAGCGAACCTATCTGTTCGATACTTAATGCATCACTAACTTTTAGTGAGGTGCCATCTAGCTGGAAGGAGTCTGTCATTACAGCTATCCCTAAAAAAGCTGAACCAAAACTACTATCCTCTTTTCGACCTATAAGCATTACTGCGTCACCCGCTGAAGTCTTGGCAAAAATATTACGCGATGGAATCGTACCGCATCTGAAGGAAAACAATTTCATAGGACGAACAGCACGGTTTCTTTAGCAGTGCATCCACAGTGACACCGACACTGGTAAATTTCACATTTCATTGGAAGCTTGCTATTAGCGAAGGGGAGGGTATAGATATTGTCTACTTCGATTTGTCCAAGGCTTCTGATAGAGTGAACCATGAAAAGCATTTTTTGAACTTCAGTTGGGAATCGAAGGCTATATTTTTAACTGGATTCAGTTTTACTTGAAAGATAATCATATGTGTGTCAGGGTGGGTAATAGTTTTTCACACAGCGCTCCTTGCTCCAGCGGTGTCTCGCAAGGAATCCTCAACCTCCTTTGTTATTTGTAGCGCACACCCACGACATACCTTCATATCTCAATACACACCCTTTGCTAAAGGCAAAGCTTATGCCGATGGCACCAAAATATATGAAATTCATAGATTCATAGCAACAATAATCATGATTGAATACACCGGGCCGTAACCCAATCTTTTCGCAGTATGATATCGTAGGCTGCTAAATGGAGAATACCTATAAACTTCACGAAAACGTGCTGTGCTTCATTTGGGAAAAACCATAATCCAACCTTACACAGTCAACAACATTTCACTGAACACTTCACGTGAAGTTCGCGATCTCAAGTTTCTTATTGATTCCAACTTGGGTTTATCGCACCACATTGTTGTAGTATATAGAAAAGCCTTCGCGGCACTTTTTGTTATTTTCAGGAATGTTCGGTTTTAGGCTCTTTGAATCATATGTTGTTCCCATACTCGAACACGGTTCACAGATATGGAACCCTCATACTAAGAGCCTTCAGGCCAAAATTGAGAAGGTTCAACAAACTTTTACGAAAATACTAATGTATAGATGTTCCTGACCCAACATACCCACGTTCTTTACCAAACTATGATGACCGCCTGCACCGTTTCAATTTTAAAACAATATTGTACAGAAAAGTATTTGATGATATGGTATTCTGCTTCAAAATGCCGAAAGGCGAACTCAAGCTAAAGCCGAGTAAGTTCTAGGTAATGTGACCGTGCAGAGGTCGTACCACTTTGTTATCTCTACAATGCCCTAAATTGAACAGTGATCAAGCTTGTGTATTTTTCGCTTTTCTTCCGTGGAGCGAGATGGCCTCAGCCGGTACCATTAGACCTGCAAAAAGCGAGAAATACCGATGTGTTCAAAGATAAAGTGAGGGGATTAGACCTTGCTTTGTTAGGAATACAGAATTTCTGGAGGTGTAAAGGCTGGAGAGCATCCATCTATGGGTATGATTTTAATTTTTGTGCGTTTTTTCTGACTTTTTTGCTGTTCAGGTTTGCAACTGATTTCGTTTCCTTGTTTGCTACTGAAGTTCACATTTGTGTGTATTCTGAATAGATAAATAAATAAAATCTAGAAAAACTGTTCGCAATGTTTAGCTGTTAATAAAGGAGTAGAGATTTATAACACGGGAATGAGGTTTCGGAATGCTACTATCACCTCAATTTCCTCACAAGAAGGAGGAGAGCCTGGGTTTAGCCCGAAGATCCTACATGTAGTACAATAATACAGCACCGCCGAAGCACATCGAGGAAATCCTCGCTTGAGTACCACTGGAACATCGCATCACCATACTGCTCAGCGACAGCAGTTGCCGCTTGTAGATCTTTCAGAGCAGTCTCTCACTTTATGCTGGAGAACCAGAATGCCCAGGGTATGAATGTCCTTGAATTGAAAGTTGTCGTTTATGTGTAGGTACACCATAGGTAGGCCCGTACATGGGTTCTACCTTGTCGGTACGAGCTTGAGGCGAGACCGGGATCCCGCAAGGGAAAGGCCCCGCCGAACCCTCTGACCCTCTCTCGTGACCGGAGAACCCGAAGTGCTCAAGCTCATGGAGGGATGGCTCCCTCCTTGAGCAATAGTAACGCCCCAGCGAGGCTATCCTGTTAGAAGAAAAATGCTACGACCACTTCTGCCACTTGCCTTAGTCCCCTGCAGACTGCCCCTGCCCAGTCCGGTAGCGCTGGATCAGCACACGGTCAAAGGCGAAGAAATCTCAGGGCCGTAGGCTACCGCAGGAAAAGGACAAGAATGAGCCACCTGGTCACATGCACTTATAACTGCAGGAGCATCAGTAAGGCCATTCAGCTCTTAACCTTGATTGAGGAATCACAACGAATTTCATATCATGTAATCGGACTGAGTGAAACGAAGCGCCAAGAGCCTTTAACCTGTACATGGAGTGATGGAACTGCGGTTTTTCTCGGCGCTCGTGAGACAGGAACAATATCAGGAGGAGTTGGCTTGATAGTGGCACCCGAGTTTACAAAGAAAGTTACGAGTGTCACATTTCACAGTCATCGATTCGGTATCCTGACCGCGACTTTGACCAAGAACATCAGCGTTTCTATTATTCAAGTATAGGCCCCCACCAGTGATTGTTCCGACGATCAACATGAGGACTTTCACGACGATCTCGGCGAGGTCGTCCGATCGCAGAAGAGCAGCTACATAGTGGTATCTGGTGAATTTAACGCACGAGTTGGTGAAAGAAGATCAGGGGAACGCTTTATCGGATCAAATTGTGCTAAGCAACGAAACGCTGCTGGAGAGAGGCTGGCGAACTTTTGCGAGATACATCACATGTTTCATGGTAACAGCCAGTTCGTCAAAGCGCCAACGAAA